>JAQQPU010006490.1:0-42324 GCA_029168905.1 Artemia sp. Kazakhstan ARC1039 | reverse complement strand
AAGGTTTTTGAACTGTTGGCACATCTAAGATCCCCTTTCAGTTTATAAAAATTACATTGGAAGCTTACTTTGGTGATGAAAAAATTCACTATTAGGCCCTTTGTCTTTGAGACTGTCAGCAAACGCTGAGACTCGTAAAAAGGTGTTTTTGGTATAAAGCCTCCTCAAATTATGTGAACGAAATCTTTAGGGATGGATCTAGTGTCTAAATTATGCTTCATGGGTAAGGGCGTACCCAGAATTTTTTTGCGGGGGTTATTTTTTTTGGGGGTTGTTATGTAAAAAAACGCATCAAAAATTCGTTTATATGCATTTTTGTCAAACGTTTACGAGTTGGACATTTTTTTTTGGGGGGGGGGGGGTCAAAACCCTTTGATCCTCCCTCCTGGACAAGGCCTTTTTCGAGAGGGTCCTCTTAAGAATCTTACTATGTTACTAGCTACCGCTGCAACCCCCATTACATCTTAAATACTAATCTCATTTC
This sequence comes from Artemia sp. Kazakhstan ARC1039, assembly GCA_029168905.1. Lineage (NCBI taxonomy): Eukaryota > Metazoa > Arthropoda > Branchiopoda > Anostraca > Artemiidae > Artemia > Artemia sp. Kazakhstan ARC1039. The sequence continues at coordinate 41,840 of JAQQPU010006490.1, read as the reverse complement.
AGTTACAATAGGCTAGAGTTTGTCCTTTATTGTAACTGCAACCTGGATTGCCAGCTACCACTGCAACCTTGGTATAAAATTACAAACAGGAAAAAACTCTTTGGTTTTTACTTAATTGGAAAAGTAAGCAGAGACCTGGCTACAACCTACGATTATGACGTCATTGATCAATCTTGCACATGAAACTTAACAAAAAATAAAAATAATTTTAAAATTTTACGGTATTTTTCTAGTTTAAATTAAAATATTCAAATTATTGCCCAGATACCTTAAATATTTTTGCAGTTTACGTAATAACTTTAGTGATCCTGAACTGAGAACAAAAATGAAATAAAATTTCTTGTCGAAAGATAAACATGACTTTGTAAATATTGCATTCACTTATTGCGTCATATTTGGTTATAAGAGAAAATACAATCCCTTTGCATCTTTTAAATAATTAACTCCTAAACAAACTTTGCTTCAGTAATTGCTTCTACACAGAGTAAAGTATTTTGTTTATTTTTCTTGGCCATTCTAGTTTTGGTTTTATCCCAGTTTTATTTTCTATTTAAACAGATAATATTGTTAATTTTACAACTTTATTTGTTGACGGCGTGGCGCGATTGGCTATCAAGATGGACCGTCAACCTAGAGGTTGATGATCTAAACCCGCCCGGGGTCGATTTCTTTTATTTTGTAATTCAGCTATCAATAAAATCATGATACCGGTGATACTTACAAAATTGCGATTTATAGTATCGATCCTGTATGTAATTCTATTTATACTAAAAAAAGGTTCCATTACAAATGGCATTAGATCTAGTAATTTACTTTAAAACAGGCCATTCAACAACTCTCTTCGATGTTCCAGTGCCAAGGTATCAGTGGAAAATAAAAGAGAGCAAAAAAAGATGCCTTTTAGGCAGAATGCTGTAGTAGCTGCCACTTTTCTTGATTTTCAAGCCAATATAAATCCCCTGCTGTTCAAGCCAAGGGAGAGACAGTTTCTTATATAGGGGTTTCGGACAAGGCGGTTCTAATGGAGTACTATCTTTTGGGAGTTATGGGCTATTGTATTTCTTAGCATCGGACGTGATCGTCTCTTACTAGGTTGCTAGCAACCGCTGCAACCGGGATTGCTAGCTACCGCTGCAACCCGGATTAGCGATTCTGTACTGATGTAATTATAGCTAATATTATTATATCGCATTTATTTTTACACCATATATGGTTACAACATAAGATTACAACGTCATTCATCAATCTTGTACATGAAAATAGAGCTTTTTGTAAAAAATTGATCTCGTTTCCGAGTTTTTTTGGTTAATTATGAAAGGTTTTAAATACGTTAATTTGCTTTTAAATGATCCATTAAACAGCTCTCTATGATTTTCAAGTACCGATCTAGATAAGGAGAAAAGAAAAAACGGAAACAAGAAAAAAAGATGCCGTCGACGCAGAATATTGCACTTCAAGCAGCGTTTCTTGTTTTTCAAGCAGACATATTTTTTTTGTTATTCAAGCCAAGAGACTGTAATTTTCCTATACAGGAGTTTTGGACAAGGCATTTCTTCTAGTGTACTTGTTTTTCTTTATCTGACTCTATTTTAAGGAGTTATGGGTTATTATAGTTTTTACTATGGGCCTGATCGTCTCTTACTAGGTTACTAGCTACCACTGCAAACCGGATTGCTTCAAAAATCAAGTATCTTTGAAAAGACATAATAAATGCATTTTTGTTTGTAAAAAAGTGATTCTATTTTAAAATACATTTTCGAATCGTTGTGATGTTTGTTGTTAAGTGTCTTCTAGCTGCACATGTTGTCACGCTTTATATTTCCTCTGAAAATTTCATTGCCTCTGAAATTTTTCAGGCTTTTTGCTTTAGCTGTTCCGATTTGTTTAAAATTTATTCCAAATATAACCTCGTATGACGTCATCGTCATCATCTATACCATAGACATCTTTTTCTTTTCCGTGTTGCATCAATTACTATGAGACAGACTTTGGTCCTTAATGTAAGCAGCTAACTCAGTCTAATATAAACTTTTCTTTGCTAGATTTCAGTTATATCCGATGAAACTTACATAGTCTCCATTTATAATGAACTATATCGATCCTTTATGTAATCTAATTTCAGTTGACAAATAATATTTTTTTTTCAAGGAATCAAGAAGCTAACTAAGTCCAATATGTGCAATGGTATGTTCTTCGAATGATCGTCTTTTAATTTATATTCCTTATCATAAAAACTAACAAAAAATAAAATTAATTTGAAAATTTTTATTTATTTTTTTAGTTTTAATTGAAAATTATTGCTCAGACACCATAAATATTTTGCAATTTACATAATAACTTTAGCGATCCTGAAATTCGAACTAAAATAAAATTATCTTGTCGAATGATGAACGTGTATAAATGTTGCATTCACTTATTACGTCATATATGGTTATAACCTATATACGATTATAATGTCATTCCTCAAGCTTGTACATGAAAATGCAGTTTTTGTCAAAATTGATTCTATTAAAAAAAAAATAATTATCTTTAATTACAAAAGGAACTAGATATCGTAATTTCCTTTAAAATGAGCCATTATACAGCTCTCTATGATTTTCCAGTGCCCAGCTAGTTGAGGAGAAAAATCAAACGGAAAGAAAAGAAGATACCGTATGTGGAGAATATCGTGGTTACAGCCAGTTTTCTTGATTTTCAACCCAATATATTTTCCTTGTTATTCAAGCCAAGTTTGCTATATAGAGGTTTTGGAAAAGGCGGTTCTAATAGTGTACTTCTTGTTTTTATCTGAATCTATTTTCAGGAGTTGGATTACTTTAGTTTTTACTATGGGTCATGATCGTCTCTTACTAGGTTGCTAGCAACCACTGAAACCCGGGTCATACGTGTAGTCTCAATAGTACTAGCATCTTAGTAGTTATGACAGTAGTAGGAGCGGTAGTAGCAGTAATACTGTTTTATTAGTAGTGGTAGTTGGAAAAGTAGTAGCATCAGAATTAATAACAGTTGTATCAGGTACAAGAAAATTAATAAGGAGAAAAAAGCAAGAATATTTCTTTCTTCTATTTTCACTGTTGTATCTTTGTTTTGCTTTACTTTATTTTCTTATTCTTTACTTTGACTACGTTAACGTGTATCTATCGTCTCCATAATACAGTATTTTTTAATATTATATATTTCTGCATATATTTGTTCCTAAAATTCATCTAAGACAATTTTTCTCAAGAAGTATTAGAATTTTTTGTAAAGTTCGTAAAGGAGCCACGTTTCAGATCCCTTCTCACAGCCGTCATCATAGCTTCTATATTTCTATTTTAATTCTAAGGGTTTTCTTCTTATCTATATGAAATATGCTATAATAAATAAAGTTATATTATTTAGCTACACCCTGCAATTCTTATCGAAAGATTTTTTTCCTTTTATTGACAAGTTTTTTTCTTGAAATGCTTAAGAATGTTTTCTTTTTTCCCCTGGTAGAATGGCGAAAATGTTACATCTTAGATTATCAGTTGTGCCTTTTGTTTGTATATGGGACAGAATGTTTCCTATATAAGGGTTTCGAACAAGGCTGTTCTAATGGTGTACTTTTTGTTTTGATCTGACTATTTTTAGGAGTTATGGGTTATTATGATTCTTAATATTGGACTCGATCGTCTCTTACTAGGTTGCTAGCTACCTCTGCAACTCGAATCTCTTACTAGGTTACTACCTACCTCTGAAACCTGGAAAAATGTAACCTCGTATTACGCCATATATACCACAAACCTCTTTCTTTTCTTTGTTGCATCACTTACTATGAGATAGACTTCGGTCTTTACTGTTTGAAAAAACTTTGGTTCCAGGAGACAAAAACATAACTAATTTAAAAATTTTGTGGTATTTTTCTAGTTTGAATTAAAAAATTATTATTATTGGTTAGAATCAGCATAAAAATTTGATTTCTTATGTATCTATTGGTACCAAAATACCGTTTTTTAGAGTTTTGGCTACTATTGAGACGAGTCACTCTTACTATACATTTCGTTACCACGAACTGTTTGATTCTTTCTCCCTTGCATCGGTTACTATGAGATAAACTTTGGTCCTTCCTGTAATACAGTTTAGTATAGACAAGAGTTCGTTCTTTATTACGTCTCTTACTAGGTTGATAGCTACCGCTGCAACCCGGATTCTCCCTTGCATCGGTTACTATGAGATAGATTTTGGTCCTTCCTGTAATACAATTTAGTATAGGCAAGAGTTCGTTCTTTATTGTAACTCTATACGCTAAAGTTCGAATTTTGTTCCAATTCCTTAAAAATGACCCCTTAATCACATTTTAAAACATTATCTGAAGACATTGACTAGCTAATTTGACAAGACATAGGTTACTAAGGGCAAGAGCTCGTTCCTTACTATTGGTTCGCTGATACGCTGAATCTGATGGTGTCATTTTCATTAAGATTCAATGAATTTTAGGGGGTGTTTCTCGCTTTTTTGAAAATGTTTGATATGAAATTACAAACAGGAAAAAGCCTATGGCTTTTAACCTTTTGGCTTTTACAAAAGGTTTTTAACCCCATTAATTTCCTTTAAAATGAGCCATTGAACAACTCTCTGTTATGTTCCAAAGCCAAGCTATCTGTGGAGAGAATAAAGAAAAAAGAGGCAGTTTAGGCAGAATGCTATAGTAGCTACCATTTTTCTGGATTTTCAAGCCGATATATTTACCTGTTGCCAAGAGACAGAAAGTTTCCAATATAGGAGTTTCAGACTAGGCGGTTCTAACCGTGTACTTTTTATTCTGATCTGATTTTATTTTTAGGAGTTATTGGTTATTGTATTTCTTAACATTGAACGTGATTGTCTCTTACTAGGTTGCTAGCTACCGCTACAACCCGGATTTATTGAAAATTTTGAGGAATTATTCTTGTTTCAGTTAACAAACAAATTTGTTGTTAACCCCCCCCCCCCCAATACTACTACATTTTACATATTAATGGATAATTATATAAAAAAAACGTATTGACAAACAACGTTTATGATGAACTGTATCGGTTCTTTATGTAAAAAATCAAATATCTTCGAAAAGACTGCAGTATGAAAATACATCAAAAATGCAGTTTTTTTGATAAAATTCATTCTACTTTAAAAACTATTTTATTTTTAATTACAAAAGTGACTAGATGTAGCAATTTCCTTTTAAAATGAGTCATTATACAGCTCTCTGTGAATTTTCAGTGCCCAACTAGCTGAGAAGAAAAATCAAACGGAAAGAAAAAAAAGATACCGTATGTGGAGAATATTATGGTTACAGCCAATTTTACTGATTTTCAAGCCAATATATTTTCCTTGTTATTCAAGCCAAGGGACGGTAAGTTTGCTTTATAAAAGTTTTAGACAAGGTGGTTCTAATAGTGTACTTCTTGTTTGAATCTGAATATATTTTTAGGAATTATGGGTAACTTTAGTCTTTACTATTGGGCGTAATCGTGTCTTACAAAGATTGCTAGCTACCGCTGCAACCCGGATTGAAGCAAAAGGAAAACCAAACTAATTTAAAAATTTTCAGGTTTTTTCTGGTTTTAATTAAAAATGGAAATTATTGATCAGATACCATAAATATTTTTTTACTTCCAGTTAAATGAAATTATTCATTTAACAATTTTAAGGAATTATTCTAGTTTCAGTTGACAAATTAGATTATTTTCAAGGAATCGAGCTGCTAACTAAGTCCAATATATGCAATGGTATGTTCTTCGAATGATCGTCTTTTAATATAATGCTTTAAAAATGATTTGTTTTAGTTACAAAAGGTTTTTAACCCCATCAATTGCCTTTAAAATGTGCCATTGAACAACTCTCTACGATGTTCCAGTGCTAAGCTATATTTGGAAAAGAAGAAAAAAAGATGCCGTTTAGGCAGAATGCTGTACTAGCTGCCACTTTTCTTGATTTTTAAGCCAATATATTTCCCTTGCTTTTCAACCCAAGGGACAAGTAAACAGCCTTTTAATGCTTCTTGTTCCTTTCTTCTTGTGTGTTGTGATAGTGGACCAGTAATACTAGGAAATTGAGGGTAGGCTCTGCCAGCTTTTAATCTTGATATTATGGCAACTTTTGTATTTTATAATATAAACATACAATTGCACGTGTATTTTATTCTAACCTATAAACTTAAAAAGTATTTAAATAGCTAAATCGCAAACTAAAAAAAATTTAAGCGGATTTAGTGGTCTAATATTTCAAAGGAAAAGTCTGATAGGCTGTAGGTGCTTTCTTATCAAATTTAGAGTGAATCTCATAAATTTTTATTTTTGGTCACTTCTCCGGCAAGCTGATACATAGTTTACCATTCCCAGACGAGTCTATAAAATATTATTCAAAAACACCTACACTTTAGTTTACTCTACCTTCTGTTGGCTTAGCAACTTTGTTATCTTGCACTTCGTCCAAAGATGTACTGAGGTAGTCCTTCTGACTGGATCTCCTTACGATTGCACTGGGTAATTGGCAAGACTACTCCTATGCTTGGTGGTGCTCAAAACAAAATTAACATCAACATCCATCTACTCTTCCCCCATCCTGAAAATAAAGTGAGGTTTGGCAAATGACTAACGTAATCATATTTAAAAAAGAAAATAAAATGACCGTACCGTCTCTCCAGTCATGGCACCTGAGGAAGCCTCTCTCGGTTTCCCTCTCCCTCCTTGAACAGTTCTAATCATTGCAGGTATAGAGAGACCTGATAACGCTTAAAGTTACACTGAAATAATTTTTCAAAACCTAGAGTCAAATAAAAGCTAGAGTCAAGTAAAGACTGGCCGGCTATATGCGAATTTTCTAAGCTTCAGAGTTAGGGATGTAGAAGAGATGGGAGCTTGAGCATGATTTAAATTTTGAATTCGTTCCTGGAAGTTTAATTCTCCTAACTCAATCACTTCCTAAGATAGTAATAAGTTGATTTGAGGAATGCTTCAGCAAGGGACAGAGCGGCACTTAGTAATTTACATCTTTTCCTGCTTCTGACAAAGTTAAACATGTTTTAAACGAGATCAAAGCGTACTTTCAACGAACTGGTCCTGCTGAAATATTATTCTCAATGACACATAGGCACCCATAAAATCTTTTTAAAAGTTTTCATACCGATAATTTTATGATCAGGGTAATCGATAAACCTTCCCTGCTTGGCATTACTACTGTACTTCTCTAAAAAGCCTTTTAATGCTTCTTGTTCCTTTTTTCTCCAGTGTTGTGATAGTGGAAGTAATACTAGGAACTTGAGTGTAGGCTGTGCTAGCTTTTAATCTTCATATCATGGCAACTTTTGTATTTATAATTGAAACATACGATTCCACGTGTATTTTATTTTAACCTATAAACTTAAAAAGTATTTAAATAGCTAAATCGAAAACTAAAAAAAAATTAAGCTTATTCAGTGGTCTAATATTTCAAAGGAAAAGTCTAATAGGCTGTAGGTGCTTTATTAACAAATCTAGAGTGGATCTCAGCAATTATGATTTTTGGTCACTTCTCCGGCAAGCTGATGCAGAATTTACCAGTCCCAGACGAATCTATACAATATTATTCAAATACACCTACACTTTACTTTACTCTACCTTCTGTTGGCTTAGCAACTTATTTATCTTGCACTTCGTCCAAAGATTTACTGCGGTAGTCCTTCTGACTAGATCTTCTTACGATTGCACTGGGTGATTGGCAAGACTACTCCTATGCTTGGTGGTGCTCAAAACGCATTTAACATCAACATCCATCTACTCTTTCCCCCTCCTGAAATTAAAGTGTGGTTTGGCAAATGACTAACGTAATCACATTTAAAAAGAAAATAAAATGACCGTACCGTCCCTCCAGTCATGGCACCTGAGGAAGCCTCTCTGGGTTTCCCTCTCCCTCCTTGAACAGTTCTAATCATTGCAGGTATAAAGAGGGTAAGAATAACCTACTAAACCATCCAACAGTAGTATGAGCATCATGTTTTTAAAGACATGCCCTGTTTCCATGACATGCCATGTTTTAAACGCATGTCCTGTTTCCACACCCACGGTTTCTACAACATGCCCTGTTTCAGCAATACAGGTGACAAGATTCCCAAAACACCCAGGATTTCTAGAACATGCCCTGTTTTTACACCCAGGATGTCTACAACATGCCCTATTGTAAAATGACCAGGTGTTTTGACAATGTCTACATTCGGTCGCTCTGTAATAGAGGATGACGCATTCTTACGTGACTCAGCCGGGGTTATATCATAGGGGATTTTAACCTAAGTAATTGGAGTTGGAAGTCATGCATGGCTTAGTGGATTTATCAGAAATAACTCAATGACGGCGCACACTAGGGTGTTACATAATGACAGCGCGCATGTGGTTGTTGCATAATGACGGCGCACACGTGGGTCTTAGGTAATGACAGAGCCAGACAGAGGATTTTCATTAAAATATTTTTCTATAAGACTTTTCAAGGCGTTTCTTGAGACATTTTTCTTCAAGACATCCCAAAAAGTTTTCCAAGACATTTTTCTTTCAAGGCGTTTTTTCTTTAGTTATTACGTTATAAGGAATGTTTACGAATGATGCATTCTCACGTGAACCGTCTCTTCAGAACCCAAGGGGACCACCCCCCCCCCCTCTTTTAACTGAGGAGGAAACAAAGGTAGAGTGTTACATAGTACTTTTTTTAGGTTTTGTTTTCTTTCAATATATTTTTCTCTGGGGTCCACTATGTTCTAATGATTCTTGCCCCCGTTATGACTCGAAAGGACCATTTCCATCCAATAGAACTGCACCTAAATTACAGCGCCCATGAAATCCTTTCCAATATTCTGTTTTGGGTAATACTTTCTAGGAAATAACATTTGCACGCAAGGAGGGTTCCATTTCTCACTCATGCTAGAATAACGATTATGTGTTTTACTACAGCTGTGATAACTGAGATGCAGAGGGGAACATCTATTTCTAGTTTTTTTTCATTTTGTAAAAATTATTTTTTGTTTTTTAAAAAGTATTTTGTATTTTGAAAAAAGAATTTGTGATCTTTTGGTGTGATTTTTTTTGTAGGAATTTTGTTGTTTCGTAAGAAGTATTTTGTGTGATGTAAGAAAAATTTGTGATTTCTGAATATGTATTTTGTTTTGTAAGAATTATGTTTTGCTTTGTATGAAGTATATTTTTTGTTTTGCAACAAGTATTTTGTATTTTTCAAGAACAGTCTCTGATTTCTTAGGATGTATTTTGTATTTTGTAAGAACCGTTTGTGATTGTTTAGGATGTATTTTTTAGGAATCATTTTGTTTCGTAAGAAGAATTTATGATTTCTTAGGATGTAATTTTTTTGTAGGAATTAGTTTTTGTTTTATAAGAAGTATTTTGTATTTTGTAATAAGAATTTATTATCTTTTGGGATGTATTTTCTGTTTTGTAGGAATTTTTTGTTTCGTAGAAAGTATTTTGTATTTTGTAAGAAGAATCTCTGAATTCTTAGGATGTATTTTTGTTTTGTAAGAATTATTTTTTATTTTGTAAGAAGTATTTTGTACGAAGAAGCATTTTGCTTGTATTTTGTAAGAAGAATTTGTGATTGTTTAGGACGTATTTTTGTTTTTTAAGAATATTTTTGCTTCGTAAAAAATATTTTTTGTTGTGTAAAAAGTATTTTGTAAGAAGAATCTCTGATTTCTTAGGATGTATTTTGTTTTGTAAGAATTATTTTTTTTATAAGAAGTATTTTGTATTTTATAAGAATAACTTGTGATTTCTTAGGATTTGCACCAGCGGGGGTCATAGAGGGGGCACATAGTGCCACGCTGGCCTCAATTGGGCAGGGGTAAGCATAAAAAGACGTTATTGAGGGTTTTTTATTAAGTTTAATCGATCAATTCTAGTGTAAATGGATATTTTTGCAAGACAATGGCCGAAAACATCTTAGGTGTAAAAATGCACACCAGATGGTGTCATATGCTAGCCATTGAGTGCCACAGATTGGGAATTGCCGTGGATCATTGCAATCTAACAATAATACGGCAAGTTTCCGCTGATCAAATCAAAAATGGTCATTTTTAGTTTATAAATTATTTCTAAGGGAGATAAAGGTTGAAAATTCCTTGTGCGTGATAATATGCGCCAGGGGGGTCATTTGGCAGCCATAGATTACCTCAGAGACAGACGCGTACAAAATTTTGGAATTGGTGGAACTTGGAGCGGAATTGGTAGAATCGGAAATGTGAAATCCGATATGGGGGGGGGGCAAAAGTGTAAATTTTTATAAAACCAATTTTAAATCAGGAGAAGGCTCGTTTAAAAAAATTTTAAATTCCAAGTGGCGTGAAATGCCTTGGACTAGCACATTCTAACAATGAAATGCTAAGTTTCGCTGTTCAAATAAAACAAACAGTGTTTAATTTTGATTAGTCACAGGCCTATTTTCGGAGGGAAAGGGTTAAAAATTCCTAGGTGTGACGAAGGGGGTGCCACATGGATGGCGGGAGGCAGGTGCGTAATGCCGTGGTGTTGTGGGATGTTTTGTGGTGCATCATGAGAGGGTCGGCTCGTAAAATAAACTTTAATCAATGGGTTGAAGCATAATTTTTAACAAGAAATGTCTGAAAAATGTCTTGTGGGTGGTGAGGCGATGTAATAGGATGCCACAGAGTAATAATAGTTTTGCACTGTAGCGTGAAGTGCTTGGGGTATAACGTTCTAGCAATGAAATGCCGAGTCCCACTGTTAAAAAAATAGCAGTGTTTAATTTAGATTTACAAGCTTATTTTCGGAGGGAAAAGGTCCTAGGGGCTGATGAGGGGGTTGCCACGAGGATGACAGAGGGGCAGGCGCGTAATGTCGTGGTGGTGGGATGTGTTTTGAGGTTAATCGTGATAGGCTTGGCTTGCGAAAACTTGAATCAATGCGTTGGAGCATAATTTTTAACAAGAATTGTCTGAAAAAATGTCTCGGAGGTGATGAATGATGTCAGAGGGTGCCGTAGAGGAGTAATAGTGTGGCACTGGGGTTTGAATTGCTTGGAGTATCACGCTCTAGCAATTAAATGCCAACTCCTTTTGTTAAAAAAAAACAGTGTCTAATTTAGATTCGTGGGCTTAGTTTCAGAGGGAAAAGGTTGAAAAATAGGGGTGATGAGGGGGATGCCACGAGGACGACAAAGGGATAGGTACGTAAAGCCATGGTGGTGTGGAGTGTTTTGATGAGCATCGTGATAGGCTCGGCTTGCGAAAACTTGAATCACCGGATTGAATGTGTAGTTTTTAACAAGAAATGTCGGAAAATGTCTTGGGGTAATGGGTGACGTCATAGAGTGCCGTAGAGCAGTAAGAGTGTCTCACTATGGTGTTAATTGCTTGGAGTATCACGTTCTAGCAATGAAATGCCGAGTCCCGGTGTTCAAAAAAGAAACAGTATTTAATTGACATTCATGAGCTCGTTTTTGGAGGGAAGGGTTGAAAATATCCTAGGGGTGATGAGTGGGCTGCCACGTGGATGACAAGGGGCAGGTGTGTAATACCGGGATGGTTTGGAGTGTTTTGAAACTTTTTATGATAAGGTTAGCTTCCAATGATGGGTTTTTTCATTAAAAGCACTCAATAGGACATAAAAAACTACCTCTAACAATATTACGTTTAGTGTGATGAGAAAATATTGTTCAAATGCGCATATTGCAACGGTGGGTGAATATTCATGTGCTTAGCTCTAAGAAACGTGGTATTTTTGTTAATAGCTCTCGGAAATACCTCAATATGACGTTGCCTCTAATATCAACCCTGCACCTCTGGAAATGATTGCTAGGATGTATTTTTCTTTAATACATGAATTTTTTTCTTATATTTTATTCTTTATAAGCTTTTTTCACTTTTTGTATTTTCGTTTGTCGTGTTTTTAACTGATTTTTCTGTGTTTTAATAATGTTTTAAATTTTCTTTAACTAATAAAAATTTTATTTACAAAGGTCTGTGTCTTTTAGATTTATTACTAACTTACTTACTTAGGTTCTGGAAATCCTCGTGGGACATATTGAGGCCACTCCTCTTGCTAGCTCATGCGTAAGAGCTTGGTACATTGCTCTTTCTGGTTCAATACGGGGTAACTGTGCTATCTTGACGCTGTCAAAACGGAAGTTCTCCATCTATCGTTTTCGTGGTCTGCCTCGTGGACGAAGGCCATGGAGGGATCATTCGAGGGCGATTTTTGGGAGGGGGCTCGGCTCCATTCAATAGAGGTGGTGTCATGACTAAATGAGTGGTTGCTACCAGCCACTCCTCTCCAAAACCTTGCAGAAGCCATTGTCCGTAATCCGGATCTTCCGCACTTTCACAGTTGCCTCATATAGGGGATCCTCCCACGGTGGTGTTCTGCTTCACCGTGCAGTTTAATCCATTGCTGGGAGAAGGTTTGTAACTTACGGGACATGTCCAAACAATGTTGGGCCCAGCTGAGTGTAAATCTAAGGGGTCTTCTTCCTCCTCCGCCTGCACCTACGAACCCCAGGTGCGGGTGCCCCAGTTTCTATTTATGGACCCCCAGAGACAAGGTCCGGTCTTGGTTCGCGCCTCCTAGTGGAGGTACCCAACAAATCTGTTGGACATTCACCTATCCGCCACACGGGGACGCGCTGAATGGCCAGGGGGAGGCCTCTATTGATAAGATGACTCAGTAGGTTTCGATTTATTTTTTAGGACGAATCTTGAATGCCTAATCGTTTTCACATTTTAAGCGTATTGTGGTCCCCTCTCGTCTTTAGTACTTAAAAAATATACAAGCGGCATCCCGAAGTATCATTATGTAATACTCTTCAAAGCAATACTTGACGAGCAGGTGATAGAAAATTTCTAGAAACGGATTTTCCCTTCTGCATGTCAATTATCGCAGCTCTCAGCTCTAGGAAACACATAATCATCATTCTAGCGTGTGTGAAAAATGGGACTCTCCTTGCGGGCAAATATTATTCCCTTGAAAGTAATACCCGAAACAGCATATTAGAAAGGGTTTCGTGGACGAGTTGATTAAGGCACAGTTTTATTCGATGGGAATGGTCCTTTGGAGTCCTAACGTGGGCAAGAATCATTAGAATATAGTGGACCTCTGAGAAAATGTATTGAAAAGAATAAAAAAAAAATTTATGTAACACCCTACGTGTGTCCTCAGTTAAAATCGGGGGAAGGGTTCCCCTTGGCTTCCATAGAGACTGTTTACGTGAAGATGCGTCATGCGTAAACATTTCTTATTACGTAAGAACTAAAAAAAACGCCTTAAAAACGCCTTGAAAGAAAACTGTCTTAGAAAACATCTGAAATGTCTTGAAATATCTTAAAGAAAAATATCTTAATAAAATTCCTCTGTCTCAAACTGTCATTGCGTAAGACCCACGGTGCGCCGTCATTATGTAACACCCACATGTGCAAAGTCATTATGTAACACCCACGTGTGCGCCGTCATTAAGTTATTTCCGATAAATCCAATAAGTCACGCATGAGTTCCAACTCCAATTACTTAGGTTAAAATCCACTATGATATAAAACCTCTTGAGTCACGCAAACTTCCGTCATCCCCCATTGCATAGCACCCTAATGTAGACATTGTCGTAATACCTGGTCATTTTAAAACAGGGCTGCTGTAGAAATCCTGGGTGTAAAAACAGGGCATGTTGTAGAGCTCCTGGGTGTTTTGGGTATCATATCACCTGTGTTACTGAAACAGGGCATGTTGTAGAAACCCTGGGTGTGGAAACAGGGCATGCGTTTAAAACAGGGTAAGTCACGGAAACAGTGCATGTATAAAATCTGCCGAGGGCATGTCTTTAAAAGCATTATGCTCATACTACTCCCAACCCGCGCCTCGAAAGACAGTAAAGCCGTTTATTGTCTATTAAATAAATAAAAACATTTTTTTCAACTGCAAATAAGGAGCAGCATTAAAACTTAAAACTAACAGAAATTATTGCGTATTTGAGAGGGTTACCCCCTTCTCAATACTCTGCTCCTTCTTGCTAAAGGTTTTTAGTATTTAAAATAACTTATTGAACTAATTAAACGGCCCTTGGGTTTAAGGGGTCGTTCTTAAACAATTGGGGCAAAAATCAAGCTTTAGCGTAAAGAGCAAGATATTGAGGAGGGGGCCATCCCCCTCATATGCGTAATTATTTTCTGTTTGTTTTAAGTTTTCAAGCTGCTCCTTACTTTCAGTTGAAAGAATTTTGTTTTTTATTGAATTTCTGACCATTTTTTAAATAATACTTGGAAATCCGGCTTCCCCTTAATGAAAATTTACCTCCGCCCAAGGAAAATAAATTTATGAAAAATTTTTCCCATGTACCTTCACCCTGCCAGGAAAATTCCCCCAGAAAATTTCATTCTCGGTGAAGATTCCCCCGAGAAAATTTCTTGCGAACGATTCTGCCAGAAATTTTTTTCTTGATACTTCTTCATTTCAATAACACTTTAATTTATTATTGTTAATAGTAATTTCCGGTCGTTTTGAGTTTGAATTTTAAAAGGTATTTGTATCTGCTGAGTTTAAGCTTAAAATAGCCCTTACTTTTCTTTGGAAAAATTATTTATCGGAAAGTTTTTTTAATTTATTTTTATTCATTTTTGAATGGACAATGTTTCAAGTCTTTAAAAATTCCTTATTTCAAAATCAAACTTTTAAGAAAAATAATCAAATATTCATCAAAGTATCAAAACTGGTATCAAAGTATCAATATCAAAGTGAAAAAGTGGGTTTGTGTCAACCTCGGAGTTTTTATTGTCTGATGTTTGAACTCTTTTTTTTTCTCAAAATTTTTATCGGATGGGTTTGGGGAAAAGGGGCGCGGGGGGACTAATTAAGCTTCGGTCTCTTTTGACTCTTTAAAAGTGAACTAGAACTTTTCATTTTCAATCAAATAAGCCATTATTTGATTTTCAATCAAATAATACTCGTAATTTATTCGAGTATCCCTTGTATAAGAACCATATATTGCCCTCTGATCTCTTTTGACTGTTAAAAAGTGAACAAGAACTTTCAATTTCCAGTTGAATTAGCACTCTCCAAAGTTTATACGAGCATCCCTTCCATAAGAACTATATATACCCCTAGAACACTACTAATAACGCCTGCCTCCGGGCCCTGGTGGGTTGCGTCGACACAGGAATTTTTCTTATATGACCTTTGAACTATTTTTAATGAAATGGCTATTATAAAAATTTTATCAGATTCGCTTGGGGAAAAATGAGTGTGTGGGAGGGGGGGGGGGGGTCTAGTTGCCCTCGGATATCTTTTTACTCTTAAAATTGAACTAGAACTTTCACTTTCCAATCAAATGAGCCCTCTTTAAAAATTATACGATCCTCCCTTTCAAAAGAACCATATACGCCCCCAGGACAACACTTATGAAGCCTCTCCCCCGGAACCTGGGGCGAGTTTTCGTTATCTAATTTTTGAACAATTTCCAAAAAACTGGCTATCTCAAAATTTTTAGTGGACGGGTTTTCGGTAAAAAGAGCGTAGGGAGGGGGGGGGGGGTAGTTGCCCTTAACTCTCTTGACTCTTAAAAATTGAACTAGCACTTTCAATTTCCAATCAAATGAGCCCTCTGTGAAGTTTTTACGAGCATCTCTTTCATAAGAACCATACATGCCCTTAGGGCATAACCTAGAAGGTCTTTCCCTCGGCCCTGGGGGGTTAAATTGACACTGATTTTTTTCTTATCCGACCTTGGAACTATTTTTAACAAAATGTCTATCTCAAAATTTGTATCAGGTGGGTTTGGAAAAAGAAGTCGTAGGGGGGAGGGGAGGGCTAGCTGCCCTCTCATTCTTTTTTACTATTAAAAAGTGAGCTCGAACTTTCAATTTCCAATCAAATGAGACCTCTCTGAAGTTTATACGAGCATCCCTTTCATAAGAGCCATATATGCCCCAGGGCATAACTTACAACACCTGCCCCCGTGCACTGGGGGTTGTGACGACGCGTGAGTTTTTGTTATCCTACTTTTGAGAAATTTTTAACTTAATGGCTATCTCAAAATTTTTATTGAATGCATTTGGGGAAAAGGGGCGTTGGGGGAGGGGGCTCGTTGCCCTCCAATCTTTTTTTACTCTAAAAAAATGATTAAGAACTTTCAATTTCCAATCAAATGAGCCATCTTTCAAGTTTTTACGGGCATCTCTTCAATAAGAACCATATATTCCTCCAGGGCATAACTTACAATACCTGCCCTCGGGCCCTGGTGGGCTTTGTCGACCCCGGAGTTTTCGTTCTATGGTCTTTGAACTATTTTAAAAAAAGCTATCTCAAAGTTCTTATTGGATGGGTTTGAGGAAAAAAGGGCGTGGAGGGGGGAGGCTAGGTGCCCTCCAATCTCTTTTGACTCTTAAAAACTGAACTAGAACTTTCAATTTTCAATCAAATGAGCCCTCTTTGAAGTAAATACGAGCTTCTCTTCCATAAGACCCATATATGTCCCCAGGGCATAACTAACAAAATAGCTATTTTAAAACTTTTATTAGATGCATTTGCAAAAAAAGAGTTTGGGGGAGGGAGGGAGCTAGTTGCCCTCCAATCTCTTTTACTCTAAAAAACTGATTAAGAACTTTCAATTTCCAATCAAATGAACCATCTTTGAAGTTTTTACGAGCATCCCTTCAATAAGAACCCTATATTCCTCCAGGGCATAACTTACAACACCTGCCCTCGGGCCCTGGTGGGCTCTGTCGACCCCGGAGTTTTCGTTATATGGTCTTTGAACTATTTATTTAGAACTTTATCCTACTTTTGAGCAATTTTTAACTTAATGGCTATCTCAAAATTTTTATTGAATGCATTTGGGGAAAAGGGGCGTTGGGGGAGGGGGCTCGTTGCCCTCCAATCTTTTTTTACTCTAAAAAACTGATTAAGAACTTTCAATTTTCAATCAAATGAGCCATCTTTGAAGTTTTTACGAGCATCCCTTCAATAGGAACCCTATATTCCTCCAGGGCATAACTTACAACACCTGCCCTCGGGCCCTGGTGGGCTGTGTCGACCCCGGAGTTTTCGTTATATGGTCATTGAACTATTTAAAAAAAAACTATCTCAAAGTTCTTATTGGATGGGTTTGAGGAACAATATGGCGTGGAGGGGCAGGGCTAGGTGCCCTCCAGTCATTTTTGACTCTTAAAAAATGAACTAGAACTTTCAATTTCCAATCAAAAGAGCCCTCTTTGAAGTTAATATGAGCTTCTCTTCCATAAGACCCATATATGCCCCCAGGGGATAACTGAAAAGGCCTCCCCATGGGCTTTGGGGGGTTGTGTCGACACCTGAATTTGTTGTTATATGATCTTTGAACTATTTTTAACAAAAAGGCTATTTTAAAACTTTTATCAGATGCATTTGGGAAAAAAGAGTTTGGGGGGGGAGAAGCTGGTTACCCTCCAATCTTTTGACGTTTAAAAAGTAAGTTAGAACTTTTAAATCAAATGAGCCCTCTCTGAAGATTATACGATCATTCCTTCCACAAGAACCATATATACACCCCGACAATAACTTATAACCCTTGTCCCTGAAGACTGTGGTGGGAATATCCAGCTCAAACATATAATTTCCAGAACTTTCAATTACGTTGAACAAAATGGCTATATCAAAATTTTGATAGGATGTGTTTGGGGAAATGGTGGGCGTGGAAGGGGTGTCAGTTGCCTTAGCATCAGTTTCGACTATTGAAAAGGGAACTAGTCATTTAAATTTCCAATCGAACGAGCCCTTTCCGAAGTTTCTATGACAACGCTTTCTATACAAAATCTTATATGCCCCCAGAGCATAATAACTTACAAACCTTACCCTGAGGGCTGTGGGGGGGGGATTTGTTATCCTCAAAGATATAATTTCCTGAATTTTCAATTACGTTGAACAAAATTGCATCTAAAAATTTTGATTGGATGTGTTTGGGGAAAAGGTGGGCGTGAGAGGGGGGTTAGTTTCCCTCCAATCACTTTTGACTATTAAAAACGGCACTAACCCTTTGAATTTCCAATCGAATGAGTCCTTTTTGAAGTTTCTACAACAAAGGCTTGTATAAAGACTTTGTATACCCCCAGGGCACAACTTACAACCCTCACCCTGAAGGCTGTGGGGGAGTGTCGTCCTCAAAAATATAATTTATATTTGGAAATCCACTGCGCTGAACAAAATGGCTATCTCAACATTTCGATTGGATGTGTTTAGAGAACTGGTGGGCGTGGAAGAGGTGTTAGTTGCCTTCCAAACCCTTTTGATCCTTAAAAAAGGCACTAGAACTCTCGATTTCCAATCGAATGAGCCCTCTTTGAAGTTTCTACGACGATCCCTTCCATATAAAGTGCCTCTGGGAAAAAAACCATAAATAATAAATAATAAAACATTGGAGCCGTATAGCATTTACTACAGGCAACGCTAAATAAAAAATAAAAAAAATTACGTCTGATCGAATATTCTGGACAAGCATTCAAATTTTGTCAAACTTTTTTCTAATTCAACATTATAGACCTTAAGAGTAAAAGACAAAAATCAAACTTTACAAATATTCCTACAATTGAGCAATTATAAAAACTGTTTCAGTTTAATCTCGGATCAAAACTAACTTAAAAGAAAAATTGAGCGAGAAAAAATAAACTAATAAGTACTTGAAGGGATTAAGGTTCGGAACATACATCGTATAAACCGACCAGAACAAGTTATATTCGGTGCAAAAGGTGTATGCAATACTGGGCGAACATCGTATAAAGCAATCAGAACACGATTCAGATATTGTTCCAAGTTTTTAAAACTGGTATTTGTAGGCTAGAGCAATGACCCAAATTATGATATACGTCCAGTATAGCATAGCATTCATATTGGTTGAATGGTCTTAACTAAGGATATGCAGATAAAAACAAATAACAATAATAAGAATAGTTTTTTTATTTGGAATGAATGAAACTGGGAAAGGGATGAAATTTTAATCGCTTATCAACTAAAGGTAAGTCTGATGGATTCCTGACTTCCCCAACACATTATATAAATGTTAGAATATGATTAGGATATATTCATCCTACACAAGTCGATTGCTTCGATTGACCTAGCTTCTCTTCTTGGCTGTAGTCGCTGTAATACACAAGTACCATATGAGGAGTGTGGCTAATATAAGATATTTTTTGTATTGGAGTATGCATAAATTTAAAATTATAAAGTCATAGGCGCCGAGAAACGAATTTTAATATATAAATTCAGAACAATCCTTAGAATTCCAGTACAATCCCTAAAAATCAAATAGTGAGGTGGCTATGGATTAAAACCACCAAGGACCCCAACCATCAAGGACCTTGATGACCAAGGACCCTGACCTCCAAGGGCCCAAACACCCCCTCCCCTAACTTTTTAACCCATGCCCCTATGTTTCTTATACTTTTTGTTTGTCTAGTGTAACTTTTTAGAACTTTTTATTTTTTTTTATTGTTTTAACATAGAAAATTTTTCAACTTATTTTTCCGATACCTTAAAATGACAGGGAATATACTTAAAACCAAAAAATTCCACATTTAATATTTTTGAATTAAAAAATGAGAATGATACGGATATGTTAGTCGTGATTTTTGCTATTAGAAAGATAATGATTGTAGTAGCACTTTTTTTCTTTTGGACTGAATTTTTTTTTTACTAGGACATTATTCAACTTTATTTTTTTTTGTATATTGGGCGGCCGTACCAATGGTACTCTATGGATGCTCATCAACACTACGCGGCTGTACGGATGGTATTCTATAGCTGGTTATCGACACTACCTGCGATTAAAACGTATGACTTAGGATATGTTTGTAGTGTTGTGTCATGATTTATCTTGTCAATGTTACCGCTTTTGATGTTTCAAAGTACATTTTACCTCTAAAGATGTTTCAAAGGGCATTTGGGAATTTTTTTGTTTGAAACGATTGACTTAGGACTTTTTTGTAGTTTTGTGTCGTGGTTTATCTTTTTAGTGTTACCTCTGCTGAGGTTTCAAAGTGCATTTTAGGTTTGTTTTTTCGTTTGAAACGTAAGACTGAGGATGTTTTTGTAGTGTTGTATCGTGATTTATTTTGTCACTGTTACCTTTGTTGATGTTTCAAAGTGAATTTTGGAATTCATTCGTTTTTAACGTATGACTTAGGATATTTTGTAATGTTGTTTCGTGATTTATCTTCTCACTGTTACCTCTGTTGATGTTTCAAAGTGCATTTTGTAAATTTTTCTTAGGAAACGTATGGCTTAGGATATTTTTGTAGTGTTGTGTCGTAATTTATGTTGTTAGTGTTACCACTATTTATGTTTCAAAGTACATTTTGGAATTTTTTCATGGAAACCGTATGACTTAGGATGTTTTTTGTAGTGTTGTGTCGTGATTTATCTTGTCAGTGCTACCGCTGTTAATGTTTCAAAGTACATTTTGAAATATTATTTCCTGGGAAATTTATGACATAGGATATTTTTGTAGTCTTGTGTCGAGGCTTGTCTTATTAATATTACCTCTCTTGATGTTTCAAAGTGCATTTTGGAATTTTTCAATTTCCAATCAAATGAGACCTCTCTGAAGTTTATATGAGCATCCCTTTCATAAGAACCATATATGCCCCAGGGCATAACTTACAACACCTGCCCCCGGGCCTTGGGAGGTTGTGACGACACCTGAGTTTTTGTTATCCTACTTTTGAGCAATTTTTAACTTAATGGCTATCTCAAAATTTTTATTGGATGCATTTGGGGAAAAGGGGCGTTGGGGAGGGGGCTAGTTGCCCTCCAATATCTTTTGACTCTAAAAAACTGATTAAGAACTTTCAATTTCCAATCAAATGAGCCATCTCTGAGGTTTTTAAGAGTATCCCTTCAATAAGAACCATATATTCCTCCAGGGCATAACTTACAACACCTGCCGTCGGGCTCTGGTGAGCTGTGTCGACCCCGGAGATTTCGTTATATGGTCTTTGAATTATTTTAAAAAAAAGCTATCTCAAAGTTCTTATTGGATGTGCTTGAGGAAAAATGGGCGTGGATGGGGAGAGCTAGGTGCCCTCCAATCTCTTTTGACTCTTAAAAAGTGAACTAGAACTTTCAATTTCCAATCAAATGAGCCCTCTTTGAAGTTAATGCGAGCTTCACTTCCATTGGACCCATATATTCCCCCAGGGCAAAGCTAACAACGCCTCCCCATGTGCCTTGGGGGATTGTGTCGAGGACAGAATTTGTGTTATATGAGCTTTGAACTATTTTTAACAAAATAGCTATCTTAAAACTTTTATTAGATGCATTTGAGAAAAAAGAGTTGGGGGGGGGGATAGAAGCTGGTTACCCTACAATATCTTTTGACGCTTAAAAAGTGAATTAGAACTTTCAATTTCAAATCAAATAAGCCGTCTCTGATGTTTATGCGATCATTCCTTCCACAAGAACCATATATACCCCCGGGCCATAATTTATAACCCTTGCCCCTGAAGACTGTGGGGGGAATGCCCTGCTCAAACATATAATTTCCAGAACTTTGAACTAAGTTGAACAAAATGGCTATATTAAAATTTTGATTGGATGTTTTTGGGGAAATGGTGGGCGTGGAAGGGGTGTCAGTTGCCTTAGAATCACTTTCGACTCTTAAAAAGGGAACTAGTCATTTAAATTTCCAATCGAATGAGCCATTTCTGAAGTTTTTATGACAACGCTTTCTATACAAAATCTTATATGCCCCAGGGCATAATAACTTACAACCCTTGCCCTGAGGGCTTTGGGGGGGGGGGGGTTGTTATCCTCAAAGGTGTAATTTTCTGAATTTTCAACTACGTTGAAAAAATGCCTATCTAAAAATTTTGATTGGATATGTTTGGGGAAAAGGTGGGCGCGAGAGGGGGGTTAGTTTCCCTCCAATCACTATCGACTATTAAAAACGGCACTAGCCCTTTGAATTTCCAATCGAATGAATCCTTTTTGAAGTTTCTACGACAAAGGCTTGTATAAAGAGCATAACTTACAACCCTTGCCCTGGGGGCTGTGGGGAAGTGTCGTCCTCAAAAATATAATTCCTATTTGTAAATCAACTACGCTGAACAACATGGCTATCACAAAATTTCGATTGGATGTGTTTAGAGAACCGGTGGGTGTGGAAGCGGGGTTAGTTGCCTTCCAACCCCTTTTGACCCTTAAAAATGGCACTAGAGCTCTCGATTTCCAATCGAATGAGCCCTCTTTGAAGTTTCTACGACGACCCCTTCCGTATGAAGTGCCTCTGGGAAAAAAACCATAAATAATAAATAATAAAACATTGTAGCCGTATGGTCTTTACTATAGGCAACGCTATAAAAAAAAATCTACGCCTGTTCGAATATTCTGGACAAGCATTCAAATTTTGTCAAATTATTTTCTAATTTATCATTTATTCTTTAAGTGTAAAAGACAAAAATGAAACTTTACAAATATTCCTATAATTGAGGAATTATAAAAACTGTTTCAGTTTAATCTCGAATAAAAACTAACTTAAAAGAAAAAGTTGAGCAAAAAGAAATAAACTAATAAGTTGTTGGAGGGGTAAAGATTCAGAACATACGTCGTATAAACCGACCACATCAAGTTATGTTGGGAGCAAAAGCTGTACACAATACTGGGCAAACATCGTATAAAGCAATCAGAACACGATTCGGATATTATTCCAAATTTTTAAAACTGGTATTTGTAGGCTAGAGCAATGACCCAAATTATGATTTACGTCCAGTAAAGCATAGCATTCAAATTGTCTGAATGGTCTTAACTAAGGATATCCAGATAAAAACAAATGACAATAATCAGAATTTTCTTTTATTAGAATGAAAGAAACTGGGAAAAGGTTGAAATTTTAATCGCTTATCAACTAAAGGGAAGTCCGATGGATTTCTGACTCCCCCGACACATTATATAAATTTAAGAATATTATTAGAATATATTCATCCTACAAAAGTCGATTGATTTAATTGACCTAACTTCACTTCTTGGCTGTAGTCGCTCTAATGCACAAGTACCAAGTGAGGAGATCGGCTAATATAAAATATTGTTTGGTATTGGAGTATGCATAAAGTTGAAATTATAAAGTCGTAGGCGCCGAGAAGAGAATTTTAATATAGAAATTCAGAACAATCCTTATAATTCCAGTACAATCCCTAGAAATCAAAGAGTGAGGTGGTTATGGATTAAAACAACCAAGGACCCCAACCATCAAGGACTCTAATGACCAAGGACCCCAACTTCCAAGGGCCCAAATACTCCCACCCCTAACTTTTTAACCCATCCCCCTATATTTCTTATACCTCTTTTTGTCTAGTGTAATTTTTTTGAACTTTTTGTTTTTTTATTTTTTTTTTTAACATAAAAGATTGAACTTATTTTTAGATGCCTTAAATTGACAGGGACGATACTTAAAACCACAGAATTCCACATTTAATGTTTTCCAAATAAAAAATGAGAATGATACGGATATGTTAGTCGTGATTTTGCTATTAGAAAAATAATGTTTGTAGTAGCACTTTTCTTGTTTTTGGACTGAATTTTTTTTTACTAGGAAATAATTCAACTTTATTTTTTATTTTTTTAATTTATTGGGCTGTACCAATGGTACTCTATGGCTGCTCATCAACACTACACGGCTGTACAAATGGTATTTTATAGCTGGTTATCGACACTACCTGCGATTAAAACGTGTGACTTAGGATATGTTTGTAGTTTTGTGTCCTGATTTATCTTGTCAATGTTACCGCTGTTGATGTTTCAAAGTACATTTTGCAGTTTTTTCGTTTGAAACGTATGACATAGGATATTTTGTAGTTTTATGTCGTGGCTTATCCTGTCATTGGTACCACTTTTGGTGTTTCAAAGTGCATTTTGGAATTTTTGATGGAAACGCATGACTTGGATATTTTTATACTTTTGTGTCGTGGTTTTCTTTTCAGTGTAACCTCTAAAGATGTTTCAAAGTGCATTTTGGAATTTTTTCGTTTGAAACGATTGATTTAGGATTTGTTTGTAGTTTTGTGTCGTGGTTTGTCTTTTGAGTGTTACATCTGTTGATGTTTCAAAGTGAATTTTCGGATTCATTCGTTTGTAACGTATGACTTAGGATATTTTGTAATGTTGTTTCGTGATTTATCTTCTCACTGTTACCTCTGTTGATGTTTCAAAGTGCATTTTTTAATTATTTCTTAGGAAACGTATGACTTAGGATACCCGTGATTTATCTTGTCAGTGTTACCACTTTTGATGTTCCAAAGTCGATTTAGGAATTTTTTTCGTTGGAAACGTATGGCTTTGGATATTTTTGTTGTGTTGTGTCACGATTTATATTCTTCGTGTACCACTATTAATGTTTCAAAGTGCATTTTGAAATATTTTTCGTGGAAACCGTATGACTTAGGATGTTTTTGTAGCGTTGTATCGTGATTTATCTTGTCAGTGTTACCGCTGTTAATGTTTCAAAGTACATTTTAAAAATTGTTTCCTGGGATATGTATGACATAGGATATTTTTGTAGTGTTGTGTCGTGGGTTATCTTCTTAATATTACCTCTCTTGATGTTTCAAAGCGCATTTTGGAATTTTTTTGTTGGAAACGTATAACTTAAGGTATGTTTGTAGTGTTGTTTCGTGGTTTAGATTGCCAGTGTTACCTCTGTTGATGGTTCAAAGTACATTTTGGAATTTTTTCGTTTGAAACGTATGACTTGGGATATTTTGTTTAGCGTTGTGTCATAGTTTATCTTGTCAGTGTTACGCTTTATTGATGTTTCAAAGTGCATTTTGGAATTTTTATTTTGAAAAGTTTGACCTAGGATATTTTGGTAGAGTTGTTTTGTGATTTATCTTGTCAGGGTTACATCTGTTGATGTTTCAAAGTGCATTTTGTAAGCTTTTCGGTTGAAACCTATGACTCAGGAAATGTTTATAGTGTTGTGTTGTGGTTTATCTTGTCAAAGTTACCTCTGTTGATGTTTCAAAGTGCATTTGGGAATTTCTTCGTTTGAAACGTATGACTTAGGATATTTTTGTAGTGTTGTGTCGTGGTTTATCTTGTCAGTGTTACCTCTGTTGATATTTCAACGTGCATTTTGGAATTTTTCGTTTGAAACATATGACTTAGGATATTTTTGTAGTGTTGTATCGTGATTTATTTTGTCACTGTTACCTCTGTTGATGTTTCAAAGTGCAATTTGTAATTTATTAGTCTGAAACGTATGACTTAGGATATTGTCGTAAAGTTGTTCCGTGATTTATCTTCTCACTGTTACCTCTGTTCATGTTTAAAAGGGCATTTTGGATTTTTTCGTAGGAAACGTATGACTTAAAATATTTTTGTAGTTTTTTGTCATGATTTATCTTTTCAGTATTACCACTGTTGATGTTTCAAAGTACATTTTGGAATTTTTTCGTGGGAAACGTATGACATAGGACACTTTTGTAGTGTTGTCTTGTAGTTTATATTGCCAGTGTTACCTCTGTTGATGTTCCAAAGAATATTTTGGAATTTTTTCGTTTGAAGCGTATAACTTAGGATATTTTGTAGTGTTGTGCCATGGTTCATCTTGTCTGTGTTACCCTCTATTGATATTTCAAAGTGCATTTCGGAATTTTTCATTTGAAACTTATGACCTAGGATATTTTTATTGTTCTGTCTTGTGATTTATCTGGTCAGTGTTACCTCTGTTGATGTTTCAAAGGGTATTTTGGTATTTTTTCGGTTGAAACATATGATTTAGGATATTTTTTGTAGCGTTGTCTCGTGGTTTATCTTGCCAGTGTTACCTATGTTGATGTTTCAAAGTATATTTTGGATTTTTTTTTGTTTGAAATGTGTTGCTTAGGAAATTTTTTTTACCATTGTGTCGCGATTTATCTTGTCTGTGTTACATTATGTTGATGTTTTACTTTAGAGTAGCACACCACTCTAAGTGAACCTAAATGAACCTAACTTTTGCATGTGTCATTTACTATGACCGTGTGTCTTAGCGGTTGTGCTTTCATCTCTGACTAGAGGTGAAACAATGACAGCAAATGAGGTAGCAAAAATGTGTCGGAATCTATACTTTTTAATTGTATAACTCACAATATCTTAAGTCGTACGCATCAAATGAAAAAAAAATCAAAAATTCAGTTTGAAACTTCAAGAAAGGGAACACTGGCGAGATGAACTATGAGACAACACTACAAAAATATCCTGAGTTATACATTTCAAATTAAAAAAAATTTAAAATGCACTTAAAAAATCCTCAAAAGTAAAACTGACAAGATAAATCACAAAACAACATTAAAAAAATACCCTAAGTAACATGTTTCAAATGAATAAGCTCCAAAATGTACTTTGAAACATCAAAAGAGGTAACACTGACAAGAGTAACCAGTACACAACATTACAAAAAATATCCTAAGTAATATGTTTCAAACGAAAAAATTACAAAGTGTACTTTGAAACATCAATAGAGGTAACACTGACAAGGTAAACTACGATAAAAAACACCAAAAATATATTAAGTCTTCAGTTTCGAACAAAAAAAAATCCAAAATGCTCTTTTAAACATCAAAAGAGTTAACACTGACAAGATAAACCCCGACAAAACACTACAAAAATCTCCCAAGTCATATATGTCAAACAAAACAATTCCAAAATGCCCTTTGAAACCTCAACAGAATAAAACACTGACAAGATAAACCATGACTTAACACTACAAAAACATCCTAAGTCTTACGTTTCCTACGAAAAATTCCAAAATGTGCTCTGAAACATCAACAGAGGTAACAGTGTGGAAATTTATCACGAAACAACACTACAAAATAATCTAATTCATACGTCTCAAACTAATAAATTCAAAAATGCACTTTTATACATCAACAGAGGTAACAGTGACAATATAAATCACGATAAACACCAAGAATATCTTAAGTCTTCAGTTTCGAACAAAAAAAAATCCAAAATGCTCTTTTAAACATCAAAAGAGTTAACACTGACAAGATAAACCCCGACAAAACACTACAAAAATCTCCCAAGTCGTATATGTCAAACAAAACAATTCCAAAATGCCCTTTGAAACCTCAACAGAATAAAACACTGACAAGATAAACCATGACTTAACACTACAAAAGCATCCAAGTCTTACGTTTCCTACGAAAAATTCCAAAATGTGCTCTGAAACATCAACAGAGGTAACAGTGGGGAAATTTATCATGAAACAACACTACAAAAATAATCTAATTCATACGTCTTAAACTAATAAATTCAAAAACGCACTTTTATACATCAACAGAGGTAACAGTGATAATATAAATCACGATGAAAAACTACAAAAATATCCCAAGTCATGCGTTTCAAACGAATAAATTCCAAAATGCACTGTGAAACATCAACATAGGTAACACTAACCAGATAAACCAAGACACAACACTACAAAATATCCCAAGTCATACGTTTCAAACGAAAAATTCTAAAATTCACTTTGAAACATCAATAGAGGTAACACTGAAATAGATAAACCATGACTCAACGCTACAAAAATATCCCAAGTTATACGTTTCAAACGAAAAAATTCCAAAATGCACAAACACCAATAGAGGTAACACTGAAAAGATAAACCACGATACAACACTATAAAATATCCCAAGTTATACGTTTCAAACGAAACAATTCCAAAATACACTTTGAAACATTAACACAGATAGCACTGGTAAGATAAACCACGAAAAAACACTGCAAAAATTATCCTAAGTCATACGTATCAAACGAAAAGTTTCCAAAATTCACTTTGAAACATCAACAGAATGTAACAGTGACAAGATAAATTACGACGAAATACTACAAAAATATCCTAAGTCATATGTGTCAAACCAAAAAATCCAAAATGTACTTTGAAACATCAACGGCGGTAACATTGACAAGATAAACCACGATACAACACTGCAAAAATATCATAAGTCATACATTGCATAGCAAAAATTCCAAAATGCACTATTAAAAATCGACAGAGGTAACACTGAGAAGATAAACCACAACACAAAACTATGTAAATATCCTAAGTTATACGTTTCAAACGAACAAATTCCAAAATGCACTTTGAAACATCAACAAAACACTCACAAGATAAACCATGACACAACACTATAAAATATCCTAATTCATAAGTTTCAAACGAAAATGTCCAAAATACACTTTTAAAAAGTCAACAGAGGTAGCATTTCCAAGATAAATCACAACAAAAAACTATAAAGACATCCTAAGTCATACGTTTCAAATGAAAAAAAGTCTAAAATGCACTTTAAAAAATCAACAGAGGTAACACTGACAAGAAAAATCACAAAACAACACTACAAAAATATCCTATGTCATACATTCAGATGGAAAATTCCAAAATGCACTTCGAAACATCAATAGACTTTAACATTGATAAGATAAACCATGACACAACAGAACAAAAATATCCTAAGCCATATGTTTCAAACAAAAACATTCCAAAATGTACTTTGTAACAAAAAACTTAAAAATGTACTTTGAAATCAACAGAATGTAACACAGACAAGACAAATCATGACACAGCACTACAGAAATATCTCAAGTCACATGTTTCAAACGAAAAAAAAAAATCCAAAATGCAAATGAGGTAACACTAAAAAGAAAAATCACGACACAACACTATAAAAAATTACCTAAGTCATACACTTCAAAGCAAGAAGTCTAAAATGCATTTTGAAACATCAACAGAGGTAGCATTGACAAGATAAACCACGATACAACATTACAAAATATCCAAAGTCATACGTTTCAAAAAAAAATCCAAAATGAACATGGAAACATCAACAGAGGTAACACTGACCAGATAAGTCACAACACAACTCTATATACTTCTCCTACATCATGCGTTACAAACGAAAAATAGACTTTTGAACATCCAAAATAGACTTTTGAACATCAACAGAGGTAACACTAACAAGATAAATCACGAAACAACACTACAAAAATATTCTAGGTCATAGATTTCAAATGAAAAATTTCAAAATTCACTTTGGAACATCAAAAAGATGTAACACTGACAAGGTTAATCATGACACAACACTACAAAAATATTCCAAGTCATACCTTTCAAACGAACAAATTCCAAAATGCAGTTTGAAATGCCAATAGAGGTATCACTGAAAAAATAAACCACGATACAACACTATAAAAAATCCTAGGATTGTACGTTTCAAACGAAAAAATTCCAAAATTTACTTTGAAACATCAGAAGAGTTAGCACTGAGAAGATAAACCAAGACAAAACAGAGCAAAAATATCCCAAGTCATACAGTTTAAACGAAAAAACTCAAAAATGCACCTTGAAACATCGACAGAGGTAACACTGACAAGATAAACCAAAACACAACTCTATAAACATATCCTATATCACACGTTTCAAACAAAAAAATTCCAAAATGGACTTTAAAACCTCAACAGAGGTAGCGCTGACAAGATAAATCACAAAACAACACTACAAAAATATTCTAGGTCAGACGTTTCAAATGAAAAATTTAAAAATGTGCTTTGAAACATCAATAGGTTATAACACTGATAAGATAAACCGTGACGCAACACTACAAAAATATTCTGCACTTTGAAACATCAACAGAATATAACACTGACAAGATAAACAACGACACAACACTACAAAAATATCTTAAGTCATACGTTTCCTTCGAAGAAATTCCAAATGCACTTTAAAACATCAACAGAGGTAACAGTGAGAAGATAAATCAAAACAAGAATACAAAAATATCCTAAGTCATACGCTTCAAACGGATAAATTCCAAAATGTACTTTGGAACATCAACCGAGGAAATAGTGACAAGATAAAGCATGATACAACACTTCAAAAATATCCTAAGTCATATGTTTCAAACAAAAAAAATCCAAAATACACTTTGAAACATCTACAGAGGTAACACTGACTAGATAAATCACGACACACCACTACAAAAATATCCTATTTTCATGCGTTCCAAACGAAAAACTCCCAAATTGCCCAGAAAAAATCCCAGTTTGTAATATCAATAGAAGTAACACTGAAAAGATAAACCACCATACAACACAATAAAAAATATCCTAGGACATACGTTTTAAACGAAACAAATTCCAAAATGCACTTTGAAACATCAAGAGAGGTAACAATGACAAGATAACCAAAACACAACTCTATGAACATATCCTACGTCATACGTTTCAAACGCAAAAATTCCAAAATGGACTTTAAAACATCAACAGAGGTAACACTCATAAGATAGATCACAAAACAACACTACAAAAATATCCTAGGTCATACGTTTCAAATGAAAAATTCCATTATGCACTTTGAAACATCAATAGAGTGTAACACTGACAAGATAAACCGAGACACAACACTACAGAAATATCCTAAGTCATACGTTTCAAATGAAAAATTCCAAAATGTACTTTGAAACATCAACAGAGGTAACACTGGCAATATAAACTCAGAGAAAACATCAAAAAATATCCTAAGTCTTACGTTTCTAACGAAAAATTCTAAAATGCACATTGAGACATCAAGATAAATAACACTGGCAAGATGAACCACGAAAAAAAACTACAAAAAATGTCCTAAGTCATATGTGTTAAACGAAAAAATTCCAAAATGCACTTTGAAACATCAACAGAATGTAAAACTGACAAGATAAGCCATGACACAACACTACAAAACTATCCTAAGTCAGACGTTTCAAACAAAAAGTCCAAAATGTACTTTGAAACGTCAACAGAGGTAAAACTGGCAATACAAACTTCTAGAAAACACTACAAAACTCTCCTAAGTTATACGTTTACGACGAAAAACTCTAAAATGCACTTTGAAACATCAGGAGAGGCAACAATGACAAGATAAACCATGACACAACACTACAAAAAATATCATAAGTTATGTGTTTCAAACGAAAAACTTTCAAAATGTACTTTTAAACATCAACAGAGTTAAAACTGGCAACATAATCTACACACAGAACGCTACAAAAAAAAACCTAAATGATCTGTGTCAAACAAAAAGAAATCAAAATGCACTTTGAAACATCAACAGGATATAACACTGACAAGATAAACTACGACACAACACTACAAAAATATCTTAAGTCATACGTATCCTACGAAGAAATTCCAAAAGCACTTTGAAACATCAACAGAGGTAACAGTGAGAAGATAGATCACAAAAAAACATTACAAATATATCCTAAATCATATGTTTCAAACAAAAAACTTCCAAAATGCACTTTGAAACATCAACAGAGGTAACACTGTAGAGACAAACCACGACACAACACTACAAAAATGTACATAGTCATACGTTTTAAACGAAAAAAATTCAAAATGCACAAATCTCAATAGAGGTAACACTGAAAAGATAAAGTGTTACCACTGTTGTGTCGTGGTTTATCTTGTCAATGTTACATCTGTTGATGTTTCAAAGAGCATTTTGGAATTTTTCGATTAAAATGTATGACTTGGAATATTCTATAGTGTTGTATCGTGGTTTATCTTTTAAGCGTTACCTCTATTGATGTTTGTGCATTTTGGATTTTTTTTGTTTAAAACGTATGACTTGGGATATTTTTGTAGTGTTTTGTCATGGTTTATCTTGTCAGTGTTACCTCTATTGATGTTACAAAGTGCATTTCCGAATTTTCCCCTTTGAAACGTATGAAATCATGCGTTTCAAGTCATACGTTTCAAACGAAAAAATTCCAAAATGCACTTTGAAACATAAACAGAGGTAACACTGACAAGATAGTTATACGTTTCATACAAAAATATTCTAAAATCCACTTCGAATCATCAACAGAATGTAACAATAAAAAGATAAATAAAGACACAACACTACATAAATATCCCACGTCATACGTTTCAAACGTTAAGAATTCCTAAATGCACTTCGAAACATCAACAGGATGTAAAACTGGTAAGATAAATCTCGACACAACATTAAAAGATGTCCTAATTGTCTATGTATCAAACGAAACAAATTACAAAATGCACTTGGAAACATCAATAGAGGTAACACTAAAAATATAAACCACGTTACAACACTATAAAGAATATCTTAAGTCATACGTTTCAAACAAAATAAAATCCAAAATTCACTTTGAAACATATACAGAGGTAACACTGACAAGATAAATCACGGGAGAACACTAAAAAAGGTCATTCGTTTCAAAGGAAGAAATTCCAAAATATACTTTTAAAAACCAACATAGATAACACTGACAAGATAAACTACAGCACAAAACTATAAACATTTCCTAAGGCATACGTTTGAAACGAAAATATTAAAAAAAACACTTTGAAAAATCAAATAGGTAACACTGACAAGATAAATTACAAAACAACACTACAAAAATATCCTAGGTCATACGTTTCAGAAGAATGCACTTTGAAAATTCCAAAATGCCCTTTGAAACATCAGTAGAGTGTAAAACTGACAAGATAAACCATGACAAAACACTACGAAAATATCTTAAGTCATACGTTTCAAACGAAAACATTCTAAAATGTACTTTGAAACATCAACAGAGGTAACACTGGCATTATAAACCACATGACAACACTACAAAAATATTCTAAGTCATACGTTTCCAACGAAAAAAATTCCAAAATGCACTTTGACACATCAAGAGAGGTAATATTGACAAGATAAGCAACGACATAACACTACAAAAATATTCTATGTCATACGTTTCCCACGAAAAAATTCCAAAATGTACTTTAAAACATCAACAGCGGTAACACCGACAAGATAAATCATGACACAACACTACACAAAACTTCCTAAGTCTTACGTTTCCCACGATAAAATTCCAAAATGTACTTTTAAACATCAACAGTAGTAACAAAAACAAGGTAAATCATGACACAACACTACAAAAATATCCTAAGTCATACATTTCCTTCGAAAAAACTCCAAAATGCACTTTGAAACATCAACAGAGTTAAAAGAAAGAAGAAAAATAACGAAACAACATTACAAAAATATCCTAAGTCATACGTTTCAAACGAATAAATTCTAAAATGTACTTTGAAACATCAACAGAGGTAACACTGGCAATATAAATTACAAAAAGAACTCTAAGAAAAATATCCTAAATGATATGCTTCAAACAAAAAAAAATCCAAAATGCACTTTGAAACATCAACAGAATATAACACTGACAAGATAAACAACGACACAACACTACAAAAATATCTTAAGTCATACGTTTCCTACGAAGAAATTCCAAATGCACTTTGAAACATCAACAGAGGTAACAGTGAGAAAATAGATCACGAAACAACATTACAAAAATATCCTACGTTATACGTTTCAAACGAATAAATTCCAAAATGCACTTTGAAACATCAACAGAGGTTACAGTGATAAGATCAATCACGATACAACACTACAAGAATATCCTAAGTCCTATGCTTCAAACAGAAAAATTGCAAAATGCACTTTGAACATCAACAAAGGTAACACTGTAGAGACAAACCACGCCACAACACTACAAAAATACACAAAGTCATGCGTTTTAAACGAAAAAAAAAATCCAAAATACACAAATATCAATAGAGGTAACAAATAAAAATATAAAACGTTACCAGTGTTGTGTCGTGGTTTATCTTTTTAATGTTACCTCTGTTGATGTTTCAAAGTGCATTTCAAAGTTTGTTTGAAACGTGTGACTTGGGATATTTTTGTAGTGCTGTGTCATGACTTATCTTGTCAGTGTTACATTCTGTTGATGTTTCAAAGTGCATTTTGAAATGTTTTGTTTGAAACGTATGACTTGGGATGTTTTTGTAGTATTTTGTTGTGGTTTATCTAGTCAATGCTACACTTTCTTGATGTTTCAAAGTGGATTTTTGATTTTTTCGTTTAAAACGTATGACTTAGGATATTTTTGTAGTGTTTTGGGAATATTCTATAATGTTGTATCGTGGTTTATCTTTTCAGTGTTATCTCTATTGATGTTAGTGCATTTTGGATTTTTTTGGTTAAAACGTATGACTTGGGATATTACAAAGTGCATTTCGGAATTATTTCCTTTGAATCGTATGACATCATACGTTTCAAATCGTACGTTTCAAACGAAAAATTTTCAAAACGCACTTTGAAACACCAACAGAGGTAACACTGACAAGATAGTCATACGTTTCCTACGAAAAAATTCCAAAATCCACTTCGAAACATCAACAGAATGTAACAATGAAAAGATAAATTACGACACAACACTACAAAAATATCCCAAGTCATACGTTTCAAACTTTAAAAATTCCTAAATGCACTTTGAAACATCAACAGAATGTAACACTGGTAAGATAAATCACGACACAACACTACAAGATGTCCTAAGTCATATGTTTCAAACGAAACTAATTACAAAATGCACTTTGAAACATCAATAGAGGTAACACTAAAAATACAAACCATGAAACAACACTGTAAATAATACCCTAAGTCATACGTTTCAAACAAAAAAAATCCAAAACTCACTTTGAAACATATACAGAGGTAACACTGACAAGATAAACCACGGAAGAGCACTAAAAAAAAGTCATGGGTTTCAAACGAAAAAATTCACTTTTAAAAACCAACATAGGTAACACTGACAAGATAAACTACAACACAAAACTATAAACATATCCCAAGTCATACGTTTCAAACGAAAATATTCCAAAATGCACTTTGAAAAATCAACAGAGGTAACACTGACAAGATAAATCACAAAACAACACTACAAAAATATCCTCGGTCATACGTTTTAGATTAATGCACTTTGAAAATTCCAAAATGCACTTTGAAACATCAATAGAGTGTAAAACAGACAAAATAAACCATGACAATATACTACAAATATATCTTAAAGCCTACGTTTAAAACGAAAACATTCCAAAATTTACTTTGAAACAGCAAGAGAGGTAATATTGAGAAGATAAGCCACGACATAACACTACAAAAATATCCTATGTCATACGTTTCCAACGAAAAAAATTACAAAATGTAACTTGAAACATCAACAGTGGTAACACTGACAAGGTAAATCATGACAAAACACTACACAAAACTTCCTAAGTCTTACGTTTCCCACGAAAAAATTCCAAAATGTACTTTGAAAGATCAACAGTAGTAACAAAAACAAGGTAAATCATGACACAACACTACAAAATATCCTAAGTCATACGTTTCCTTCGAAAAAATTCCAAAATGCACTTTGAAAGATCAACAGAGGTAACAGTAAGAAGATAAATCACGAAACAATATTACAAAAATATCCTAAGTCATACGCTTTAAACGAATAAATTCCAAAATGAGCTTTAACACATCAACAGAGATAACAGGTGCAAGATAAATCACGATACAATACTACGAAAATATCGTAAGTCATACATTTCAAACAAAATTTTCCAAAATGCACTTTGAAACATCAACAGAGGTAACACTGACAAGATAAACCACGACACAACACTACAAAAAATATCCTAAGTTATGCGTTTAAAGCGAAAAAATCCCAAAATTCACTTTGAAACATCAATAGAGGTAACATTGACAAGATAAACCATCACACAACACTACAATAATATCCCAAGTCATACGTTTCAAACAAAAAAATTCCAAAATACACTTTGAAACATCAACAGCGGTAACATTGACAAGATTAACCACGACCCAACACTGCAAAAATATCCTATGTCATAAGTTTCAAACGAAAAAATTCCAAAATGTACTTTGAAACATCAACAGCGGTAAAACTGACAAGATAAATCACGACACAACACTACAAAAAATATGATAAGTCATGCATTTCAAACGAAAAAATCCCAAAATGTACTTAGAAACATCAACAGTGGTAACAGTGACAAGATAAACGACGACACAACACTAAAAAAGTATCCTAAGTCATACGTTTCAATCGTAGGTAGTGTCGATAACCATCTATAGGATACCACTGGCCTATCTGCGTAGTGTCGATGAGCAGGCATAGAGTACCATTGGTACCGCCAACTAAATAAATAAAATTTAAGAAATAAAATTTGAAGAATTTCAAAAAAAAATTAAAAAAAAACAAAATCAGTCCAAGAAAAAGAAAAGTGCTACTACAAGTGCTATTTTTCTAATAGTATAAATCACGACTAACATATCTATATCATTTTCATTTTGTATTTCGAAAACATTAAAAGTGAATTTTTTTTTGTTTCAATTATATTTGACGTCATTTTGAGACATGTAAATAAAAAGTCGAAAAAATTTCTATGTTAAAAAAAAATCAAAAATAAAAGTTTAAGAAAAAGTTAAAAAATTTAACTT
The DNA here is from genome assembly GCA_029168905.1 of Artemia sp. Kazakhstan ARC1039. Lineage (NCBI taxonomy): Eukaryota > Metazoa > Arthropoda > Branchiopoda > Anostraca > Artemiidae > Artemia > Artemia sp. Kazakhstan ARC1039. Next base: position 5,519 of record JAQQPU010006490.1, on the reverse strand, counting down.
CAAAAAAATATAAAACGGAGGGAGGGGCCAAAAGGTTAGGGAAAAGGGTATTGGGGCCCTTGGAGGCTAGGGTCCTCGGTGGTTAGGGTGCTCAGTGGTTGGGGTCCTTGATGGTTGGGATCCTTGATGGTTGGGGTCCTTGGTGGTTTCAATTCATAACCACCTCACTACTTGATTTCTATGGATTGTACTGGATTTCTATATTAAAATTCGTTTCTCGACGCCTACGACTTTATTAGTATCAACTACTATGCATACTCCAATACCAAACAATATTTTATATTAGCCGCACTTCTCACTTGGTATTTGTGTATTATAGTGACTACAGCCAAGAAGTAAAGCTAGGTTTATCGTTTCAATTGAATTGTGAAGGATGAATATATTCTAATCATATTCTGACATTTATATAATGTGTCGTGGGAGTCAGCAATCCCTCAGACTTACCTTTATTTGATAAGCAATTAAAATTTCAACCCTTTACCAGTTTCATTCATTCCAAATAAAAGAATTTTCTTATTATTGTCATTTGATCTCATCTGGATATTCTTAGTTAAGACCATTCAGACAATTTGAATGCTATGTTATACTGGACGTACATCATAATTTTGGTCATTGCTCTAGCCTAAAAATACCGGTTTTTAAGATTTGGAACAATTTCTGGATCTTGTTCTGATTGATTCATACGATGTTCGCCCAGTATTGCACACAGCTTTTACTCCGAATATTACCTGTTCTGGTCGGTTTATACAATGTACGTCCCGAACCTTTACCCCTCCCAGTACTCTAATATAATTAGTAAACAATCAAACGGAGAGAGATCACTATGAAGAGGGGGGGATCCAGATTGGACCCTAATATTTTAATAAGATTTTTTTTAACCAAAAGAAATCCTTGATCGCTAGAGTGTCATTTATGCTCCACTAAAAATAAAATGTATTTTGAACAGTTTCTTTTTCATAGCACCATAAAAAATAAAATGGGGCTGAGAATTCTAGAGATTCTTTTATTCGCTGTTCGAGTACGTTTGAAATAGTCAATTTAGTATTATTACTTTAGAACCTAATTGAGTTTTGTCACACATTTCTTACGTTTAATTCCATTCCGTTCAAATGTATGGAAAATCAGTTGGCGGATCATTTATTGACTTTGTTAACTATGTTTCAACTAAATAAACAAATTGCTCCCAAGATCACAAATTAACGCGTTAAAAGTGTTATTTGTTATTAATTTTCTATACTTTTCAGTAACGCGGAATAATAAACAAACGTACCAATTTATGACACAATCCAAAATACGTACAGTTTTCAGTAATCATGTTAATTTATGCTCGTCATAGCTTTCATTATTCATTCATATTGATTTTTTACGGTCAGGTTGTAAAGGTCTGTTTTGCTCTACCTGATATTACCCGGACAGTTGTCCGGCCTATTACTGTTGATAGCATGTTGCTATACTTACTGTGATTATTTCTTCTGCTTCTGACTTGTCTATGCTAATTAGAAAATATTTGTATTGGTAAGTATATTTCAACACATTTATACTAGATTGCTGGATACATTACAGTATGGTAAGTAGGCCTACGATACAAACAAAACGTATTCATTTTAAGTTCGCAATCGTGTGATTCTTTTGCCATTTTTTCTCTCTCTCTCATGCAAGGCCACATTCGGGGGGAGGGGGGGGGGGGGTATGGTGTTTGAACCTCCCCCGAGATTTTAGTTTGTCACGTAAGGATGTAACAAAAAAATCAAATAAACAAATTTTTGGTGCGTTTTTTAAAGTTTTATTGTACCACCGTTTCTCCCAAACGAACATCCTGGATACACTTTGCTCTCATGTTAGAAGCTTGCATTGGCCATGGCCACTGCAAAACACCAGTCTTCTTTTTCTCAATGGCTGCAAGGGTTTGATAAAAGGCAGGGGCGAATCCCAAGCATTTTTATTGGGAGGGGGGCAATAAGGGTCCATATCTAGATAGTCAAGGGGCATGGTATATATAATAATTTTTCTCCACGGTTGGGGGGGACTGCCCCCTCCCCCCCCCCCCTTAAAGGTGCCCCTGATAAAACAGTATCAACCACTAAGTGGTGTAAGATTGGCGTTGATCCCATAAAACCACTGTTTTGACCCGTTTTTTTTATGTTTTTAATTTTGCAGCAAACACACAGTGACAATTTTGTATGTTAGAGCTATTTTTAAAAACGAAGAAAATATCGCATTCAACTGTGAAGGAGAAAAAAAAGGTAGTTTTAACATCTTTTGTATCAAACAGGCAAATAATCCAACTCAAAATTGTCATTAGGCTTTGCAGTTCAAAAGAAAATTCGTTCGTTTGGCTCATCAATATAGTAAAAAAACGAAGCAATTATAAAAATTGAACAAGACAATCAACTAGAAGCAGAAGCACCAAGAAGTTTAAAAATTCAGATCAGAATGTTTCAGGGTTACGGTTGTTAGGCTTTAAGAAGCGCCGACCGACAAACCGGTCCAGTGAAACAACTTAATCAACACTCAAAATCATAATATCACTTTAACATGACTGAGGCGGTTCTGATTTGATTTCAAATTGGGAATAATCGCCACAAGTAAAGACACTACGCATTCCAACTCCTACCTTTTGATGGATGGATTAATTTCTATTCCTGCTTTTTCCCTGTGGTTCTACGTCAACGAAAAAAGAACATTTTGATTGAACTGTTCCTCTAGCAAGAATGACCAATCCCCAAGATAAGCAGACACTTATTAATTGAACTCCAAATAGATACAACGGAGATACAATCAGAACTATACTTTAATCACAGCCAAGTTATTTGCAATCAATTTCTTTTAGGATTGAACTTGAAAAATTGTCTCAACATTGGCAAGGCTTTTAAGTACCTTCCAAAAGCTGATAAACTTACCTCTCATTTGTCAGACAAAGTGACTGTCAACCAACATTACAAATACTTTATTTCTCGTCAGACAATCCCAACGTTTTGTTTATTGCAGTGTGGGCAAGAACTACTATATAGAAGTCTCTAGATGATTGAAATTTTGCAATAAAAAGTCCCCTCCTGAACTACGGAGTTATTTATCCAAATTACGATTTTTCTGTCCCCCGTATCTCAAGCATTATCGAAATATCTAGATTAATATGTTAGTTTCAGTTCGCCGCTGAAAAAAAGAACACAAATAAAAATAAATCTAAATATAAAAATTAACCTTACGAAATCCCCCCTCGAGCCGAGTGGATTATGGCACTAGTGCCAGATAATGTCAGGGAAGATTGATAGCCACTTTCACTGAAAAAATCATCTAGCTTTAATATTGCTAGTGCATGTACACGTACTAGCGCTATTGGTATTGAGGCTGATGGCTCTGGCAGGTAGTTACGGGGGAGCCATAGTAATTCAGTTGTTAGAAACTCTTCAAGTTAGCCATCTGGCTTTTTAACTTGATGTAAACATTCGAAGGAGTGGCATCGAGAAAATCCAGAAGGAACTAGATTAGGATGTCCATTTCCTGACTTTCTTGAAGAAGCTGTAGTAACTAATCATTTGATCTGCAAGGTCGATAGGCCCTATATACGAGTTCTAGTCAGCTTCGACCATAGGGCATCGCATCGAGATCTTCTTTTTCTGTTACTTATCGTACTTCACAACTTTGAGCATATACTATAGTTGACACCAGAGAGAGAGAGATATTAAAAAAAAAAACCAAAAAAACAAGATCAGTACTAACAGCCACCCCGAGAAGTAAAAAACTTGTCCGAGGGGTTGGCAAAAATACACAAAAAGTATACAGGATTAAATAAATTATAAAACAACTAATACAAATCGCACATCCTAATCAGCACCACATACCTTGCAACAGACAGATTCAGCATTACTATTAAAATCATTCCTAAAGAGGCCATAATAAGTTATTCAATAAAAGTTATACCCCCCCCCCCCCCCCGAAAAAAAATCTAAAATTCAAACTTAACTAAAAAGGATTTCTTTAATTTCTCTCTTAAACAAAGAAATATCACTATTATTTTTAATGCTCTGCTCAAGATGATTCTAACTTCTAATGCACCTATGAAGCACAGAAAACATGGACCGGGTCGAAACAATCAATGGAACATTAGTTTCCAGAAGATCGAGTGTCGTAATAATGGGCCGATCATAAGAAACATGGGCCGATCAGTTTTTTGACACAAAGTAGAAAGTAAATTTTGGTTTGTTTATATACACCCTATATATGACAAATATATTATGATTGTAGCTGTAGCTCTAGCCTACTATTAAATAAAAAAAGTTTCAACTCAAAGTAAGGAGCAATAGTAAAACTTGAAACGAACAGAAATTATTGTGTATATGAGGGGTGTTTCCCCTTCCTCAGCACCTCGCTCTTTACGCTAAAGTTTTTCGGCACTTTAAAAAAAGTTACTTATTGTTCTAATTAAACGATCCTTGTCTTTCAGCAGTCGTTTTTAAGGAATTGGGACAAAATTTAAACTTTAGCATAAAGAGCAAGGTGTTGAGGAGGGAGAAACCCCCCCATCATACACATATTAATTTTTGTGTGTTTTATGTTTTAATGTTGCTCCTTACTTTCAGCTAAAACTTATTTTTTTTCTTATTTTATTTCTGATCGTTTTTCAGATGACGCCAGGAAATCTGGTGGAAACCCCCCCCCTCCCCACGGAAATATCCTCTGGAAAATTCAGTCCTGGTGAAAATTTACACCGGACAATTATCCTTAACATCTCCACGCGTAAAATTGAGTCGGTAAAGAGAAAACGAGACACGTAAAGAAATTTCGTAAAGGAATTCTGGCGAAATCCCCAGTATAAAATTTCCCCTGAAAAGTTCACCCCCTGGAAGCTTCTATTTCCTTGGTAAATTCTCCCAGTACAAAATCCCTCCAGAGGAAAATTCCTCCTCCCCTCCCCACCAGAAGAACCTACGCATACTTCCCAATAACAAATACTATAAGTCTACTATGGACAAATTTTATAACTTAAATACCATTCCCTAGAGGCTATAGGGGATCGTAATATCTCCAAAGACATGATTATTGGGCCTTTCAACTATGCGAACAAAATAGCTATCTCAAAATTTTGATTGGATGATTTTGGAAAAAAATGGCGTAGGAGGGGGCCTAGTTGCCCTTCAATTTCTTGGTCACATAAAAAGGGCAATAAAACTTTTAACTTCCATTAGAATGAGTCCTCTTTCGATGTTATAGGCCCACTGGGTCGATACAATCACCCCTGGGAAAAAAATAAAACAAATAAAGACGCATCCGTGATCTTCCTTCTGGCAAAAAATACAAAATTCCACATTTTTGCAGATAGGAGTTTTAAACCTCTACAGTAGGGTTCTTTGATCCACCGAACCTGATAGTGTGATTTTCATTAAGATTCTGTTAATTTTAAGGGGTGTTCATCCCTGTTTTAGAAAATCAGGCAAGTTTTCTCAGGCTTGTAACCTTTGATGGGAAAAGCAAAACTTAGTGAAACTTATATATTGGAAATCAACAGAAAAATTCGATTC
>JAQQPU010006489.1:17254-32357 GCA_029168905.1 Artemia sp. Kazakhstan ARC1039 | reverse complement strand
CTATTTTACTCAACCCTCCTTAAATCCACAATATACCTAGAATATATATATAATTCGACCCGTTTTGCCGGAAGTGATAAAAGTTTAGCCGAGTGAAATGGTCTTTAATCGTATGTTAATCTACATGTAAGGTTTTTTATGCTGCTTTAATGCAAAACTTTTCCTCTTTCTCCACACTTTTGAATTTTGTAGTTGTAGCAATGGGGTGGAAGGGGGTTGAGTCAAATTAGGTTGGTTTAAACGGGGGATGAGCTGGTAATGATTGAGTCCAATGAGGGTTCAATTGCACAGGGGTTGAATGAGATTCGAGTTGCACGGGGTTTGAGTTAAATGAGGGTTGAGTCAAGGGGGGGGCGATGAACAAGGGTTTAGTTAAATGAGCTGAGTTGAACGGGGCTCGGTTAAACGTGGGTTCAGTTACGCGCACATCCTATTAAAAAGATAGAGGAATCAACCGTTTGAATTTTTGAACGCTGAATTTTAAATATTACCTTTAATACGAACTTAAATATATTGAAGTTCGGAATTGGGAGATCTAGGTTTGTTTTCGCTGCATGTAGAAAGGATACTACAAGTAGTAAAATTTTGGCTGAAAATTATTCATCTATCAGATGAGAGGCTTATGAAAGCCTCATATTTTGAATTATTGCAGGAAGGTAGAAAAAGATCGTGACCGTTCCATGTTAAAGCTCTCCTTGATAATGCCGGACTTTCATACGCTTAGAATGTGAAGGTCTTGGTCCAACAGGCGATCCAGACGAAATTTATCGGAAGGTAAAGCATGTTAAGGAGAATCAAGAGATCCAGGGGATTAAGTCATCCTAGAAGACATAGTTATCATATTTTCGACCATGCTGAACAAAATGGCTATCTCAAAATTTTGATCGGGTGACTTTGGGAAAAAAAGAGTGTGGGAGGGGGCCTAGTTGCCCTCCATTTTTTGGTCACTTAAAAAGGGCACTAGAACTTTAAATTTCCGTTCGAATGAGCCCTCCCACGATGTTCTAAAACCACTGGGTCGATACGATCACCCCTGGGAAAAAAAAACAAATAAACACGCATCCGTGATCTTTCTTCTGGCAAAAAATGCAAAATTCCACATTTTTGTAGATAGGAGCTTCAAACCTCCTTAGCAGGGTTCTTTGATACGCTGAATATGATGGTGTGATTTTCATTAAGGTTCTATAACTTTTAGGGGGTCTTTCCCCCTTTTTTCGAAAATCAGCCAAATTTTCCCAGGCGCGTAACTTTTGATATGTAGGACTAAACTTGATGAAACTTATATATTTGAAATCAGCATTAAAATCTGATTCTTTTGATGTATATATTGGTATCAAAATTTCGTTTTCTACAGTTTCGGTTACCATTGAGCCGGGTCGCTCCTTACTTACAGTTCGTTACCACGAACTGTTTGAAACAGTATGTCTGTCCAGCCCTTAAGTTGTTCCCACTACAATTTCAAATGATATTCCGTATGGAAGGGGATGGGTAATTTTTTTCGGGGGAGGGGAATAAACTATGTGTAGGATCCTTTTGTTAGTTATATGTAGCCACAAGAAGCATTTGCTTTGGAAACATGCCATTTCTGAAGGAAAGATTCCAAGAAAATATAAATTGCACCCTTAACGATTCCCTATTTAATGCTGTTTCCAAATATCATGGTGTTTCTATGATAATGTCATGGTATATCTGGAACCTTCTGGGGTGTTATATGTGGGGTGCATTGTGAGAAAAGTTACCATGGTATTTGGAGATGGCATAAAATAAGGAATCCATTGGTGACACTTTTATTTGTTTCCTTCAGAAGTGGCCTAACACTAAATATTAACATTTGATGTTTATTTACTTTTGAAATTTTTGGTATTTGTTAATTTAAACGGAACACTCAAGAATTTCGCTCTGTAAGATCTGACAAAAACCGGTTTGCCTGACTGCAATCGGTTAGGATTTGCTTATTTTGAGTGGGAAAACTACGATGTAGGCATATTTTAATTAAATATTTAATATGTAAATGTGGCTAGGGGTTAGATTAGCTATTTAATATAACCCGTTCTGGGCGGCCTGCTTTCCATAATTCTTTGCTGCAGCTCCCATAAGTGTTATATTTTCATCAAATTTCTGGTATATTTTATTAGGACTAACCAAACTTCACTTCTTGGGTTTGTTCCGTATAATTGACAAGTCTCATTTTTTTTTTTTGGGGGGGGGGGGTCTCACTCCTTACAACATCTCCCCCCTGTGTCCAGCCTTGAACACTTTTTTATTTCAGATTTGATTATGAACAAGCGAAAATACAACAATAATATTTTCAATTAAACCTACGATCCTGTCATTATTCCCCTTCCATCTTTGAAAGTCCCCATGTAATCTTTCTGTAATTTTGTACAAATCGTTAATAAGCACCTTAATGCATTTATATTGACCTCGCCTAGAAAATCGATGAGTTTATATCACTGTGGCAACCCTTATCGAGGGCCTTGGTTATTTAGCAATCAATATTTTTAAAAAGCTTGAATTGTGCGCAGTTCGTCTGTATCTCCCCGTCAAATAATCATTGACTTAGGCTAGTTACATTCGAGGTTATTATTAAGTAGGCTTATTTGCAAGCTGGTATGTTTGATTATATACTTGTTAACAGAAGTGTCATGCATAGGAGGAGGAGGGCGGGGGAGTCGTTCCAGTCCGTAAAACCGTTTCCGTAAAATTTAGGCACGAAGGGTCATGATTGGAGTTTTTGCATTTTGGAGAATTTTACGCTAAAGTTTTTCTTTACGCTTAAGTTTTTATTTCTCAACGCCTCACTCTTTACGCTAAAGTTTTTATTGTTTAAAAAAAAGAGTTGTGAGAAAGTCAAACTTTAGCGTAAAGAGCGAGGCGTTGAGGAGGGCACAGCCCCTTTCATATACGGAATAATTTCTGTTCGTTTTAAGATTTAATGTCGCTCCTTACTTTCAGTTTAAAAAACTTTTTTTTTATTTAAAGGCTGCGAAAGCGGGGGGTTTGGGGGGCGGCAGCCCCCCAACTGTGCCTCCTAATCCCTGTACGTTTTAAGGTTCGACCTTGTAACTCAGCCTCTTTAACTCTTTAGAAAACTTAGTTTTTTTCAAATAATTCTGATTTGAAAACAGGCTGTACTCAGTGGCGCGAAACCACGCAAATGAAGGTGGTGGCAAATATTTATTTTCTCTTAAATAAAAAAGTGTATATTTCAAATCTAGGGGTGGGTGCATTTTTGGCTTTTTCTGATTATTCAATGAAAATTCCAAAAAAGTTATTTTTCGAATCTAAGGGAGTGATTGTACTTATGGTTGGAGGAAGCAGTGCAGACAGATATGTTTCGTAATTTCCAGCAAAGATTAGACGCAGAATCAAAACACGTTGTGTATTTTACAGCTAAAGTTTTTTGTAATGTGTTGTGGTCTGTTTTTGGATTAATAAAATGTAGCATAAGATGTATTATCTGAACAATTTCCAGTGAGCGTCTCATTAGACCGGGTGCATTCGAGGAGTCGGCAACTTTCAGAAATTCCATACATCGGATGGTGTGTTCCAAGTGTTTCGGAACTGTGCCAAGCGTCGTGGGGACTGTGCTAAGCGAGGCAAAACATTGCCGTGTGTGATGGATCTTTGCGGCACACTTGGCGCTCTGAGATGTACACCAATTGGATAATCCCTGGGGGTGTGTTATGCATTTGAAGCCAAAATTACTGGGATTGAAGGACTTAACGGTTGCATAATGCGCTGGAAATAGGAGTAAATCCAAAAGCCAATAGACTAGCGACTTTATATGCTTAATCAGCCAAAACAGGATCTGTAACCATGGACAGCATAAAAACTGTAAAAAAAAAAACATGTACAATGTGCAGGGAGTTTGGAGAATGAATCGGGTATATAACTGGAATATGTCCTAAAGGGGGTATAATTCTAACTGTATACGGTCACCAGGAGGTAGCGATGCCGCTTTCAGTTCTTGTCACTCACCGTGTAGATACATGATTTGGTACTTGTCAATTATACGAGAAACACTCAAAAAGTGAAGCTTGATGAATGCTGTTATGAAATTAAGCAAAATATGATGAAAATACAATACTTTAGTAACAAAATTATGAAAACTACCACGAAGAATTATGGAAAGGGGGCCGCCCAGAGTGCATTACATTATATACGTAACCTAACCTAATCTATTTACCTTTTTTTGTCCCTCAACCCCAAAGAAATATTGTTTACGGAGTGAGAAACCCCTGTTTGCCTAGCGAGCAATAACAATTGTCTGTTAAAGAAGTTGCTTGACTAGTTTTTCGCGTCACAAACTCGAGTATTTCTTGTATAATTGACAAGTAGGCTATCCATGATTTTTTAACCCTTTGATGGCTGGTGGCTCAAATAAGGCACAACAAGATTTTTGCCTATAGCTCCTTTCTGATTGGTTGAAACCAAAAACAAGAGAACGAGAGCTATCGAATGGTATATTACTTTGCCCCTTTATGAGTCATCTAACAACGTTCGCACGGTACGGAATTTGACATAGTGAAATTTTTCGGATTTTGTGGAATGAAATAAATCTGACTCGTGTAGTATTGAAGTTTATGTTGCTTGGTGAAGGAAAAAAATCTTGTGGTGTTCGTTAGTGTCTGACGGCTCCACCTGTATTATTTTTATTCATCCACAAGCAAGGACGGTTTTTAAGTATGTATCTTATAAGACCCATCCGCCCTGGGGGAGGGAGTACAATACTGAGCCGCCGAAAAGTTCAGTATAGTTTACTGACGTTGCATCAAAAATCTTAGAATTGTTTCCACTTTCTATTAGTTTTCATTTTGGGACTATTCTACTTCCAAATATTAAATCTACTTATCTACTTATTTTTGGAGGCTTAAGTTTTCCTGCCAGCCAAGTATTTTGGTTTTGATTCCGTTGAATTATAATCCTATAATGTCTTATGGGATGGAAGGGTGCAATTGTTTTTAGCAGCGGCATCTTTGTCGGGAGTGAAATCTTTTTCGAGAGCTGTAAAAAGGAAATCCGTGAAATTATGAAATACCGTACCCAACTTTGATCCTGGTTGACCTATAAACAGCTAATTTATAATGATTAATCCTGGTTGACCTACAAACAGCTAATTTATAATAGTTGATCCTGGTTGACCTGTAAACATCTAGTTTGCGGATATAAACATCAGTTTAAATGAATGAATTTGTTTAAAACCATAAGGCCATCTATATATAGCCCATGCATTATCCACCCAGTTCGTCAGTTTACTATCTACTGTCAGCAGCTCAAGAGCCATTGAGATTATGGAGCCCTCAACCTCTTCATTAGTCGATGAGGTAATAGCAAGGAGTGAAGAAAGTCTGCAAGAAGCACTGAGGAGGTGACATAAAGGACGACTAAGAAGAGTGGACCTCAGCACTGCTGTTTCCTATGTCTTAGAGCCGGATGGCGATCTGTCTGACCTGAATTTGGAGACGGCAATGACCGTCTCTTTTGCGAATCAACTAAAGACGAGCACGATAGTAGTCAGGATGACAGCGACGATGAATACGATCTACCACTCAGTCGAAGAGCAAAGTCTCACCTAAAGTCTGCAAAACCCCTCTGCAATGGAGCCGAAGTAGACGTGGTTCCTAAATTATCGGCTGAAAAGAGACGAATCTGGAAGAAAACTCCTGTGCCAGAGAATAATGGGGACTGGAAAGGGCAATCTAGTAGAAAAGGTATACGACCCCCTCTTCAAGGTTCGACTCTTGTACGATAGGCATCGGAACAATATGCGATAAGTTCCAAACGAAGAACGACAATCTGTGGATGGACAGATGGCCCCTTCAAGGGCCAGCTTGGGTTCAACCTGTACATACAAGACAAGTCACACAGGTGGGGGATAAAAGTATTTACAAGAGCCGGAGCCAGTGGAATAGTTTATGACTTTGAAATTTACAGCGGTAAAGGAACCACTGTCGGTTCAGACCTCGGTGTTTGTGCTGATGTGGTGCTCCGCCTAGTCGAATATCTCCCGCAAAACCAGAACTTCAAAGTGTTCTTTGACAATTTTTACAGCAGTTTTTATCTAGTAGAAAAGCTGCGGGAAATGCGAATCCAGTCAGTAGGCACAGTCCGAATAGACAGAATGCGGAAAGTCAAACTTCCGCCCTTGAAAGCTGACGACAAGCTGAAAAGCTCCGGAAGAGGATCATTTGATTGGCGGGTTGAGCAACATTCTGGAATAGTAGTGACGAAATGGTACGACAATAAGCCGGTCCGTCTTATTTCTTCATATGTTGGGCCTGACCCCCTTGATCAATGCAAATGGTGGGATAAAATGGGGAAGGCTCAAATCGATGTAGCCAGACCTCATGTCGTCAAAGAGTATAACAAGTTCATGGCTGGGATGGACTTAAGCGACATGTTGATCAAGTTATGTTGTACTGTCATTAAGGGGTAGAAGTGGTACATGCGTCTAATCTATTACTTCCTTGACGCCAGCGTAGCCAATACTTGGTTACTGTACATGTGCAATTATCACTGATGCTGAGAAGCCCCCATCCCTTGTTTTCTTTCGTGCAGATATTGTTGACTGGCTGCTCAGAGGTGCAGTCATCTCTGCAACAAGGAAAGGTAGACCACCAAGGGAGTCTCCAGTTACTACGAGACCGCAAAAGAAAACTAGGAGTAACAGCATCCCCAGTTCCAGCGTTCGCTTTGACAACACGGCCCACTGGCCTGAGATGGTGGACAAAATACAAAGATGCAAGTCCTATGCAAAACACGCCCACACGTTTGTCAAGTGCCTGAAGTGTAATGTGCACCTTTGTTTAACCAAAGACAAGAATTGTTTCATAGCATACCACTCAAGTGTTCAAGTAGACTGTTTCACTATTTAGCTGATGTGCCTTATAAGATCCATGTGAAATGAATATTTGAAATAAATGATTTTCCTCAGTTTCCCCTATGTCATGGACCCCTAGGAAACTAGTAAAAAGCAAAACCGAATTTTTCTAAGCACAGTTTCACAATTCAGCCATCAAAGAGTTAAAGAATGTAATAGTTTTTTTTGTTTTAGCTTTAGCGGTTAAATGAATCTAAGCTGCTGCACCTCGTCTAAATAATCACAACTGATCAAATCAAGTGCAATTTATATTATTTAGGTTGTGCCGCTTAGAATCTGCCATTTTTAACATTGAATGTTATAATGTCATCGTGTTCTGTATAAGAGGGCCACAACTGTAAAGAACAGTAGTTATTTCATGGTATACTCTTAAAGTAACTGAATATTACCTTTTTCCGGTTCGGTTATATAAAAAGCCTTTGTTTTCTTAAAGAATGAAGGGACTTTATCCGAAAATAAAGCTAACCAGAAGTGCTGACGACTGCCACTACTAAATCTATCGAATTTTGTATTCAACTTTTTTGCTATAAAAAAGATTCACTCCCAAAACCTCTGTGCCTACCTTTGAATAGGCCTCTTTTCACAATGCGTAGTAATTGAGGCTTTACATGCTAGCACCCTAAACACCCGCGAGTTTACCCCTTTCTTGCCTAAAATTTCACATCAAAAAGTTTTATTTCCTTATGTAATAATGTCAAATTCATGTAACAAAATACTATCTATTAAAAGTCACTTTCAAATATCTCTTTACAGGGCCGTTTTCCAAATTAAAAATGCCCAATCTAGGCCTATTCAAAGTAAGGTGCAGGAGTTTAGGAAGTGTTATACTGGCAGCCATTATAGAGAAGGGTTGAGCACGAAAGTCTTTGGTTCCAGTGGTTGAGGGTAAGGACTCCATCGCTCAGGGGCATAATTTGCTATAGGACAAGGGGTAAACTGCCCTCCACTCCCCCCCCCCCCCCGAAACCCCTGTTTGCCTCCCAAGTGAAATTTAATGTAAAAAAAATAATTCAAGCATCCACAGAAACAGATCAGTTTTTGTTAGTATACCTTTAGCGTTTTTGGTACTATGTAGCGTATTTTTCTTTGTCACTGGGTCATTTTCACTTGACTTGGGAAAATTGGGTTTTACTATTGGCTCTGTCCCTCCTCCTGTCCTGTCCTCCTGTCCCTCCTCCTGGCTCTGTCCTTAAAATTGTCTCTGTCCCTCCTCCTCGGATTTTTACGAAATTACGCCTCAGCATTGATAAACAATCAGTGCAAACAAACATACAGCAGATACTAATGTAAATGAATAAATACAGCTTAAAGCAAGTGAAATTAAGTTGAATATGCAAATCAAGCTTGAAACGAATAAAAATAACTACAAACAAGAGTTTGGCTATCACCTCCTCACTGTATTTTCTTTTGTACTTAATACTGATAATAAATATAAAAAATACAGCAAAATTTTGAACTGATGAGCTTTCAGCAATTAATATCATTATATATCAAATATTCAGTTTAATTTTATTAGTTCTTTCCAAGACTGTTCAAGACGAATATAGTTTCACTTCAAACAGGAGTTTGGATACTGCCCCCTTCATTAACTGTAAAAACCTAAAGCCTACTGCCTCACTGGCGCTTCAATTAAAACGAATTATATTACAAATATTTTTTCTCCACTTCTTACAGCATTGAAAATGGAAGTATATTCAATTTGATTTTGTTCATACTTTCCAAGACTGTTCATGACACATATAGTTTTCAATAAAACGCCAAAGACGCAGTAGGTTTTAGAGTAAAAAGGCCATGGAGGGGGGGGGGCTAGTTGCTCTACGACCTCTTTTGACTCTTAGAAAGTGAACTAGAACTTTCAATTTTCAATCAAATGAGCCCTCTTTGAAGTTTATACGAGCATCCCTTGCATAAGAACCCTATATGCCCCAACGCATAACTTACAACGCATGCCCCCGGGCCCTTGGGGGTTGTGTCGACACCAGAGTTTTTGTCATATGATCTTTGAACTACTTTTAACAAAATGGCTATCTCAAAATTTTTATCAGATGCATTTGGGAAAAAAGAGCGTGGGGGGGGCTGGTTACCCTCCGATCTCTTTTGACCCTTGAAAAGAAAACCAGAACTTTCAATTTCCAATTAGATAAGCCCTATTTAAAGTTTATACGAGCATTCCTTCCATAAGAACCATGCATGCCCCCAGGGCATAACTTGCAACGCCTGCCCCCAGGCCCTGGGGGCTTGTGTGGACACCGGAGTTTTCTTTATATGATGTTTGAACTAATTTTAACAAAATGGCTATTTAAAAATTTTTATGGGATGCATTTGGGAAACGAAGGGCGTGGGGGGGGACTAGTTGCCCTCCGATCACTTTGACTCTTCAAAAAGGTTACTAGAACTCTCGATTTCCAATCGAATGAGCCCCCTTTGAAGTTTATGCGATGGCCCCTTTCATATGAAGTGCCTCTGGGAATAAAAAAAAACATTGGAGCTGTATGGCCTTTACTATAGGCAACGCTATAGCTTTGCCTCTGATAACACCTCATGCAGTAATCAATGGCCACAATACGCTTTGTTGTTTGGGATAATAATCCGTTTTTGCAAGCCTTCTTGTGAGACGAAAAAAAGAAAAAAAAATCTAAAACGTGCTAACTGTAAGGGATGGTAGTGGAAATCTGGGAGGCTTATTCGATGTTCAATTGAAGACTCTAGTATCTTTTCCAAGGGTTGGAAGTGAATCAAGAGCAACCAGCTCCCTCCCCCTGGTCTTTTTACAACTCGTGCGCATCTAAAACTAGCCAATTTTTGATTTCTGGACTTATGTTTGTCAAAAATGGAAATGTAATATTAAATCTAGTGATATGCCGAGTTTCGTTTCGTGTATACGAAACAGTTTTGTTACTCGGGATCACCTTAGGGGGGGGGAGGGTAGGAGTACCCTGGCACTCTAGGGCACCAGCAATTCTTCTGTCTACATCAACAGTTCTTTGGCTATCGTTAAAGCTAATAGTTATAAAACAAAATTAGAATTGGTCACCGAAATTCTTTAGTGTCAGAGAAGACGAAATAAGTCCGATTATCCCTTGCGTGAGATGATAAAGTTTGAGGGAAAAATTATCATTTAGTATCATTAGTAGACAATACGTTTTTTCGTATGGGTATTAACTATTGTTTTTTAATTTTTTTTTTCATGAACGTAAAAGTGGTCACTTTACTAATTAATTTAACAAAACAGTTTTTCCGAGGGAAGTAAAGAGCGAAGTTGAAACTTAAAACGGACACAAATTATTACTTCACAGCCTATTTAATATATATTAATATAACAAGTACAAATAAATCAACTAAATATGTTTCCCTATGCTTTTATGATTATACAAAACTAGCTGCAAAAATGAGCTGCAAGTGCTTTATGGCACTTGCAGATGGCAGAATTTATAAAAAAGCATGTAGATATGAGAAACTAGCTGCAAAAATGAGCTGCAAGTGCCTTATGGCACTTACAGATGGCAGACTTTATAAAAAGCATGTAGATATGAGAAACAGCTTTTGAATGAGCCATTAAGAATCTCTCTATGAGGTTATAGTAGCCCGCTAGACCTGTTGAAAAAAAAAAAGAAACAATAAAAAAACGGGAGACAGATCAGTGCTACCGATGCAAAAAATTGATTTTCCTTGTTGTTCAGGGAGGGGGACTGTAGCTTCCCTGTATAAGGTTTTGACCATTCTGATTCCAATGGTACACTTTTCATTTTGATCTGACGCCATTTTCGAGTGGGTTTGAGGCTTCTTTCGAAATCACCATAAATTTCTTTTCGCAATAAACTTTTACTTTTAAGACTAACGGAAAAAATAGTTAACATTCCTGAGTCAGTGTTAGATGGGAATTTTTTTCACTTGGCAGTTTTTTTCAAAACGCGTTTTTTAACTTTTGGTTACTATGGGCTGTGGTTCGCTCTTTACTATGTTGCAGCTGCCGCTGCAACCATGATACCTCGCCGGGACCTGCTTTAAAAAAATGAGCCTAGAAAATGACTGAAAAAAAACGACGGAAACCGATATTCCCGATACGATACATGCGATACCAATACGGACGATACCGATACGCGCGATATCGACACGCTCGATACCACATACAGCCCTTCCCCAGGGACTATGGAGGGCTATATCATCATCAAAACCATATATATTTGGCCTTTGGACTATGTTAAACAAAATGGCTATCGCAAAATTTCTATAGGACTTGTTGGGGGGAGGGGGCCTGTAGGGAGGGGGGTTATTTGCCCTCCAATCTTTTTGGTCACTTAAAAAGGGCACTTAAGATTTAAATCCCTTTCGAATTTGCTATTACACACCTCTCTATGATGCTCTGGCCACCCCCTAGCCCTTCTAGAAAAAAAAAGAAAAAAAAGGGAGACAGATCAGTGCTACCCATGCAAAAAAGTCATTTTCCTTGGTGTTCAAGGTG
Source organism: Artemia sp. Kazakhstan ARC1039 (assembly GCA_029168905.1). Lineage (NCBI taxonomy): Eukaryota > Metazoa > Arthropoda > Branchiopoda > Anostraca > Artemiidae > Artemia > Artemia sp. Kazakhstan ARC1039. The sequence continues at coordinate 21,012 of JAQQPU010006489.1, read as the reverse complement.
AGGGACTGTAGTTATCCTACAGAAGGTTTTTGACCATGCTGATTCCAATGGTGCACTATTTCGATTTGACGCCATTTTCAAGGGGTTTCAGGCTCTGTTTCGAAATCACCATAAATTTCTTTTCGCAATAAACTTTTACTTCTAAGATTAACCGAAACAATAGTTACCATTCCTGATCGCCATTCTCGAGGGGTCACCGAGTTAGAGAAATCAAGCCCACCAGGTGGGGTGTTCCAAGCGTGGCAAAAGTGTGCCAAATATGGTGAAACTGCACCAAGCGTAATTGAACTGTACCACGCGTGAGGGAACTTTGCAGCACACGTGGAGCTCCAAGATGTACACCAGGTGACAGGAGGTGGATGACTCCTCGGTCACTAGCAAATTGTTAGGTACTTGTTCACTATTCAGTACACACTCAAGAATTTTGCTGAGAAAAACCGGTTTCATAACCACAAAGACAAAACTTATTCAGTTTGCGACGTATAGTCATAGAAGATAGTGTCTGAACACGGATATCGAAATGAAGATATGGGATTTGCCAAGGACTGAAAAAGAGGCAATTATATTTTTCCAGGATAAGGGGTTGTTGCCCAAAACAAAACAGTGCATAAATGGACACAACCTGACTTTATATTTTTACGAGAAGGAAAATTATTGGAAGTGTAACCATAGGCCGTGTTTGAAAAAAGTCAATTTACGCGTAAATACGTGGTTTGCTGACAGTAGAATACCATTTGTTTCTGCAGTTCGTTTCATTTATTGCTGGGTCTACGAATTGACGTCGGTGGCCTGGTGTGAACGAGAGCTTAGCATTTCTAAGAAAACAGCTATCGATTGGAATAACTACCTCCGGGAAGTGTGCGTGTTTTCTAGCGGAGCAGAGTGCATGTGGCGGGCGGCAGTCACGGCAGAAAGCAGAGATCCTTTCAATGCAATTCTTACCGACATCTGTGCGTTCTGGGTGGCCTGCTTTCCATAATTTTCTGCTCTAGTTTCCATAATTTTGTTAATAAAGTATTATATTTTCATAATTGGTACATTTCTTTAGGATTAACCTACCTTCACTTCTTAGGTGTGTTCTGAATAATGGACAAGTACCAACTTTTATAACTGGTAGTTCAAAAGTTGATCTTTTTTCCTTTTTACATTAGTAATTAAGTGAACAATTATTAATCTAATTTTGTGATGATTACGTTCAAAAAGCTATTATAATCAGAGCTTGGTTTGGCTTTGCTCAAATCCAAGCCGTTTATTTTTTTTTCTCGAGTCTAGCTTCGAGTTGATTTCTGAGTTTCGGAATACAAGCAAAATCAAGCTATGAGTACCTATTTCTTATAGCCACCACATTCAAGTTCTTGGTCTGCCAGAACCGGTTTCTTTCTGTAGTTTCTTTCAGCTTAGCGTGAGAAAGTATTATATGCACTATATTGTAGGTATATTTTAATTAAATATTCTAGTTGGTATTTGGTTAGGTTAGAAACCATTTTATATAATGCGTTCTGGGGGGCCTGATTTCCATAATTCTCTGTTGTAATTTCCATAATTGTGTCACTATAGTATTTTATTTTCACCATACTGAGGTATATTTCTTTAGGATTAACGTAACTTCACTTCTCGAGTGTGGTGGCTATAAGAGATAAGTACCAGCTAAGTATTTAATTCAAATCAACTCGCCTCGGGGCTATTTCTACGCGTACTCTTTGTTTATTTTCCAAAGAAGTTCACGCGTGTCAGACTAGCCTTAAAACCATACCTGTCTATTTATAGATTCAAAGTAAACAGTGTGTCGATATTGAAAGCAATGACGAGAATGCTAATCCTGATTGTGTGGTCCAAAAAGAAAGTTAATGAAGTAAATGGTGCAGAAATTTGCACATTATTTCATTTTTGCACGGAAATTTGCACATTATGCCCAAAATTTACACATTATTTCTTGTTATAAAAGGCGATATACAAATATACTTTGTATATTTCAAGCAGTTCGTGGTAATAAACTGTAAGTAAGGAGCGAGCTGGTTCAATAGTAACCGAAACTCTAAAAAACAGAATTTTGACACCAATAGATACATCAAAAGAATCAAAAGTTAGGCGCCTGAAAATTTGCTTTTTTTCGAAAAAAGGGGGAAATGCCCCCTAAAAGCCATAGAACCTTAATGAAAATCACACCATCAGATTCAGCGTATCAGAGAACCCTTCTGTAGAGGTATCAAGCTCCTATCTACAAAAATGTGGAATTTTGTATTTTTTGCCAGAAGAAAGATCACGGATCCGTGTTTCCAGGGGTGATCGTATCAACCCAGTGGTCCTAGAATACCGTGGGTGGGCTCATTCGAACGGAAATTAAAATTTTTAGTGCCCTTTTTAAGTGACCAAAAAAATGGAAGGCAACTAGGCCCCCTCCCACGCTCATTTTTCCCCCAAAGTCACCCGATCAAAATTCTGAGATAGCCATTTTGTTCAGCATGGTGGAAAATATCATAACTATGTATTTTAGGATGACTCAATCCCCCAAAGTCCCCGGGAGGAGGGCTGAAAATTATGAACTTTACCCAATGTCTACATATAGTATTGGTTATTGGGAAGTATACAGACGTTTTCAGGGGGATTTTTTCTGGTAGGGGGGGGGTCGGGGTTTATGTGAGGGGATCTTTCCATGGAGGAAGTTTTCATGGGGGAAGGGACATTGCTATGAAGGGTGTGCCGGATTTCCCATCATTATTTAAAAAACTGATTAGAAACTAAATAAAAAAAACAAGTTTTTCAGCTGAAAGTAAGGAGCAACATCAAAACTTAAAACGAACAGAAATTATTATGTACATGATTGGGTTCGCCCCCTAGTCAATACCTCGCTCTTTAAGCCAAAGATTTTTTAGTACTTTCATAAGAGCTATTTATTCTAATTAACGGCCTTTGTGATTAAGGGGTCATTTTAAAGAATTGGAACAAAATTTGAACTTTAGCGTAAAGAGCGAGATATTGACTAGGGGGGAGAACCCCCTAGTATACGTATTAAAAATATATGAATATAAAAGTTCGCTACGTAAGTTAATTCATAGGTTACGTATATTTATTACTAATAAAAACGTTCGTAAATAAAATTAAATAACTTTCGAGAAAGCCATTTAACCAAATAAAAGTAAAATTAATATGCCAATTCTGTTTTAATTATTCATGTACGATGAGCCAAAATCAAAACCTGCATTAATAAATTTAAAAACGTTCAAAAATTAAATTAAAAAACAAGTTTTTTAACTGAAAGTAAGGAGCGACATTAAAACTTAAAATGAACCGAAATTATTCCGTAAATGAAAGGGGCTGTCCCCTCCTCAACGCCTCGCTTTTTACGCTAAAAGTTAGACTCTTTCTCACAACTTTATTTTTTTTAAATAATAAAAAACTCTAGCGTAAAGAGTGAGGCGTTGAGGAGGCGACAGCCCCTTTCATAAACGGAATAATTTCTGTTTGTTTTAAGTTTTGATGTCGCTCCTTACTTTCAGTTAAAAAACCTTGTTTTTTTTTTAAATTTAATCTCTTAAAGAATAGGCTTCTTGCCAAAAGTCTGTGGGTGTGTATGATATAGCAGGGTACTTGTATGATACAGCCCCTGTCTCTCATGTTGTTCATTCGTTGACGCATTATAGAACCGTTTTTTTTCGTTAGTTTCTTTCAGCTCAGCGTGAGACAAGACAAAGAAAAATGACAGAATAGATGGTAAAATGAATAATGTGGGCTATATATTTGAACATTAGGGGGGGGGG
>JAQQPU010006489.1:0-12254 GCA_029168905.1 Artemia sp. Kazakhstan ARC1039 | reverse complement strand
TATTATTTCATTTTTTTACTGTCTTATCTCCATGAGGGAAAATATAAATCCTTTTTATCTGCATCGATAAGAAGGACCCAGGGGTGCAGTTAAGGGGAGAGGACCCCCCCCCCTGAAGTTCCAAGATGTTGGCACGCAGCGCTGACACCTTGGAATTTAGTGTATGTTTTTAGTTTAATTTAGCTTAGTTGTCCGCATTTGTCGGCACGCTGGATAATTTTGTCTAAATATTATTTATATCCCCCCTCCGAACTCAAAACCCAAGCCGTCTCCCTTGAAGGACCTGTTAGATATCAATGAAATATGAAAAAAATTATTTGCTTTGGGTATTGTTGCAGCTTTAGGGCGGTCGGGTCCAATCCGATAGATATTGTTGCTTGTGCTACTCCGTAACTATGGCTCTCAGTGCTTCAGTGCTTCACCGGATTTCATTCACCCGTGCTGCTCCGCAACTATGGCCCTCAGTGCTTCACCGGATTGCATTCACCCGTGCTACTCCGCAACTATGACCCTCAGTGCTTCAGTGCTTCACCGGATTTCAGAATATAGCCAATATGTTTACAGGTTTTCTGCTTATTTAATGGAAATTAATCATCCGGGTCATCTTGTCCTAACTTGTCCAACTTTGTCCTAAACAGTGTTAAATTCCCATGTTAGGGCAATGAACTACAGAAAAGACAAAATACGTTAAGTCACACTGTCTTTACAAATTGGAACGTTTGTGTTTGTACCTTTCACCTAGTGAATTGACCTAATGAGAATTACCAGCATATTTTAGAGGTTTTCACAGTATTCAATTTTGATAGATTAGCGGATCCTGTCTCAAGTCATTCTCACTTAAATTACTAAGTTAGGTCCATAGACCCGGACAATGAACGAAAAAGAGTCTAAAATATTAATTGTGGACTTGTATTTTCATTCATTATACTTCTAACCGTTTAATTCTCTCTTACAGTAGAATAGACAAGGCCCAGTGTGTTTTTTTTTACAGTAAAATTATTTTTTGGGAAGAATAGGAAGATAAGTCTGCGAATCAAGACTAGAATATTAGAAGCTACGGTGATGACGGTGGTCGAGCATAGTTCTGGAACATAGGTGCTTTGGAAGGCAGATTTGTTAAAATGTTTTCTTGAAGAGTTATTTACGGATTTTTTTGGTATTTCTTAGGTAGGGATTTTATTTACGGTTTGACTTATCGTGTGTTAAACAAAAAGCTGTGCAGAAAATTATGCTTCTATCCATCTTTTTAGATCTTCGATACGATAAGGTTGAGATGACTAGGACAGGTTTTGCCGCTGAAGGATAGCAGATTGTCAAAGACTATTCATTTTGGGCATCCACTTGGGAGCCACGAAAAGCAGGTCGTCCCCGAATGGGATGCGAAGAGATCACGAGCACGGATTCAAAGCAAATTGAAATTTATTGAGAGGGGGTAAAGAGTAAATTATTGAATTGATTGGGGTGGAGGATTAGCGTGCGCAGCTGTGTTGGTCCCAGGCAGCGAGTTTTTAATAGTAGTAGGCTAGTTGTAGTAATTCTCTCTTTAGGTTCAGAAATGGGTTGTGAAGACAGAAAGGGGGACCAGCTGGGCCAGATAGTTATTCTGACCCAGTCATTTTTATTATACACACATCATTCCCTTTGTATGCAGTTCGTTAGAACATATATTTTTAGTTTGGTAATTCGAAAGAAGCTGTGTGGAATTTTTAAAAGCTGAGGTGGTGCCCCTTCCCTTACCTACAGGCATGAAGGTGTGGATTTCTTCTCAGACGAGTGCAGAAGCCTGAACCCCTTGGAAAAAATCATTCATTTCTCCCATGAGGATGAGACTAGTGCGTGCTCATTACGTCGTCTTAAATTCTGATGTCTTCTGAATCTTACCAAAATACTGTAGAGTGTTTCCGGGTGACCTTGAGGAGTGGCGCCCCTCGAGGAGATTATTGGCTAGTAAACGACATTGAATTGAACTGGCTTAAGTTTATAATGGGTCGGAGGTAATATTATATCCGAGGTTATTTATAATAGAATTCTTGTTGCTCACTTTATGACCAAAAAGTACAATATATCAGTCGTAGTGGTACACTCTCAATTAGAATCGATTGGGAGACACAGTTACTAGCATAAATTTTACATATATTTACAGGAACAAATAGACAGGATTCTAGATAGCAATGCGGTATTTCTAACAGGGGACTTTAATGCCCAGAGTGGCGCAACTAAGGATATCTGTTAACGTTGTTTAAGTAAATTCGACGTAAGCAAGAAAAGTACTAACGATAATATATTGCGGCAATTTTGCAGGCACAGTATTTTTTGAATAACCGATACATACAATAAGGCCACAATACAATTAGGCCACAAAAGGGCCATACGTTAATTTGGTACTCGCTCGATGGTAAGGCGACAGTTTACATACTTTGGCATAAGCCTAGAACTGGGGCTGTTGAGGAGGAAACATATTAAGAAAACAATTCTTAAATCGTAATATGCAGAAAATTGTAGTTAGTATACTTTCACTACAATTCAGCTGCACCTTACCTCCCCCCCCCCCCTTATGTGACAATATATAGCCACAATTATACATTTCCCATGCATTTTACATGCGTCACTCTTATTTCAACCTGTGTCCGCGTAAATTGAATGGAAAAACATTCTTTGTACATTTGCACATTTGGGGTGATTGGGGAGTAAGTATAGTAGAATCGCAATATTTGCATATTATGAAGTTGGAATCGTTTTCTTATCAAGTTTCCTTCTCAATAGCCCTAATTCTAGGCTTATGCCCACATTTTTGATCAAAATTGACTTCTAAATTTTTGTTTCTCTTTCAGATAGTGCCCTTGTGTGTATGGAAAGCAAGCAAAAAATGATGAACAAAAAGCCGTTTGAATACTACATTTTCAAGCTTGAAAAGGATAGCATTATTCCATCCGAAAATGGATTGAAGAAAAATCAACGTTTCCGGTGTGACATCTGTAACGCCATCTTCAAACGAGGTTTTAGTCTTAAGAGACATTATTTGCGCTTTCACATAAACGTTATTTATATTAATGAAAGAGACTTGGCCAATTGTGGCATCACGCCAACTGAAACTACTGAAACAGGTCTTTACAAATGCCATGATTGTTCTACTCACTTTGACGTTAAAGAGGAGCTTATGGATCATAGAAATAGCTATCATATTAATGGCCGCAAGCCAGGTGGCGTGAATTATTTTTGTGATCGCTGCTCAATGACATTTACAAATAAACATAATTTCCTGGCTCATGTAAAAAGAGCTTGCCAAACAGAAGATGTTAAAGTGTGTCCACACTGTCAAAAAGAATATGCAAGAAAAGGTCGACTCGAAAAGCATATGCTTCATTGCAAAACAGAATGTAAAAAAGTGCAAAAAAGCGATAATGACCTACACAAAATGCCAGTACTCCAAGCTATTGCTCCCGAGGAAGTTCATATTGACGAGGAGTCGAAGTCTATTGAAAGTATTGATGAAAGTGATAACAATAGCAGATCTAGTCTTATTAATGATTTTCATCATTCATTGAAGCAATCTGAATCTGCTGCTGATCAAGATAGTGTTGTGGGACTTCCTTTCGGGACAGACAACCCGTTCGATCTGAGTCAGAATGTTGAACGATATGTTCGTGATGCAGATAATAAAGTTTATTTGGTGCTAGACTCTGCTAAGGTCGTATACCCCTCATCTGACCGCCCTTATGATGATCCAGGATACTATGAGACAGATTATCCGTTTATTCTTGATGATAGTAACATAGATGTTGACAAGCCACAAGAATCTGATGAGCCGTCGCTCACTTGGCAAGAGCTGAAATTTTCAGCTGATTCTGAGAGTCAGGATGTGTTTATCCGAGTAAGAGCGGCATATGTTGATAATTCGAATGGTGCTGAAGCGTTGCGACCATATAGTCATACACCTGGTGAAAAAAGCGGTATTTTATTTATCACAGAGAATTGTACCCCCGTGAAAGTGAATAGTAACATTACACCTGTAAATGCTCAGAGTGTAAAAAGTGAAACATATCATAACGACAGGCCCAAAGTTGATCTTAGTCAGATATTTAACCTAATCAATGCAAACGACTTGAATATCATTGAAACAACGGCGCCCAATTGTCATCAAGAGCGGAGTGTAGACGATGGATCTGAGCCCAAGCGTCAAAAGACTGAAGGTAGGAAAACTCATCTATTTCGATCAAGGCACACTTGTCCCGAGTGTGGAAAGTCCTTTGGAAAAAGTGGGCAAATGATTTCCCATAGACGGCTAGCCCATGGTAGTGATGGGGTAAAAACAACCATTTACAGCTTCTCAAAATCTAATTACCTTCCCCTTTGGTCTCCTAATCGAGATGAGCTTGATGAACCTCCCCATGAACGTACAGAGCAAAGTCTAGATTTTGTAAATTTACGATGTTCTGAAAATAATGAATTATTTATCGATGGCAAGTTGACAAGCTCTGACTGTGCAGATACACTGTGCAATCCTCCCCTTGTTTGTGCAGACAGGCTTTCATGGAAACGTCACAAATATCTAGATTTGATGACTGAGGATAAAAGAAATCAGTTTCTAAGTGACATGATCATGTTTCCTCTTGCTGAACAATTTTTAGTTCACTCAAAGCTAAACTGTGATATATTTTCTAAGCCTTATCCGTTTGATATACTTAGTAGCGTTGGACTTTTAAAAAAAGAAAAAGTTAATATAGAACAAAATAATCAGGGATTTGAAGGCATTTGGTCCCTGCCAATGTGCTTCATATGTCGAGCCTGTGGCTATAGATCGAAATACTTATCCAACTACTTATCTCACCAGAACTACTCACATCCACTCATTTTTCCGTCTCATATGGTTCTCTATATGGAATCCTCTGAAGTGCCTAAAGAATTATGGTCTGATTGGGCCTTTGGACGCAAAATGCTACGTGCCTCATTAAAGAAAAAAGGAAGAAAACGCTTAAGATCACTAGCAACTTTAGCTCAAAATATCAACATTGTTGCCACAAACCTTGCCGAAATTTCAGCGAAAACAAAATCTAAGCGTGTGAAAGATTCATTTTTAAAGGCCTGCACAAAGTGTGAAACGAAAGTCTTGTCTTTGCTAGAACTGCACAGTCATATTGTTGAATGCGGAGAGAAACTCCAATCTGCTCGGTAAGTTCATGGTGGAGGTCTCAGCTCTAATAACGGTGGAGGAATGACTTGTATTAGAGAAAGTCGTATGCGATCTATTGTGTGAATTGGTTTAGATAGCAGTGGTGACATAACTAGGTTACCCAAAACTTAACCATTAATCATACTACCCATAACTCAATAACACATAATTTAACTACACCATCACCCTTTACCCTTTTCCTACACCATCACCAATTGTATTAATATTTAACCAATTTTTTTTTATGTTTTAGTTTTATTATTAATCATTTGTTAAAAATAATTGTGCCTTTTGAGTTTTAATTCTTAATTTATTTTCGTTCAAAATGAGCAAAACTAACTTAACAAATGATGATATAAGGTAAAGCGGACTAATGGGAATTGATCTGGGGAGTTGTACAGGCCTGGAAAAAATGCCAATTGAACAGTTGATTTACCAATGCAAAGTTGGCGTATATCTCTCAATTTTATCTGTGCTTGACTTCCCATAAAGCCAATGCAAACTGCCAAAGGCTTTGAAACGTAGCCAATGAAAGCCAATCAGAGGCTTTCTGCAAAACATTTATTGAATCATTGTTTCATTTTCACTTTGAAAAAGAGAAAGAGAAAAAAGACAATAGTTTCAAGGGCTGATTTTTGTAATTAAATTGATTCAGCCTCTGAAAATTTACTCGGCCCTCAGTGGTGTAATTTTTATCTTGATTGTAAGCTAAAAGATATCGCTATTCAAAATATAAAATGTAAGCGTCAAAGGAATGAACCAAACCTATCCCTAGATAAACCTTACTTGGCCACATGGGCGTCCATATGGGGGGGGGGGGGCAGAGGGGGGCTGCAGCCCCCCCTGACTGAATGATGCTGCTTTATATTTAATATTTTTGTTTTGAGATTTCTATTATACAGCATGGGAAGTGCTGATTAGACCAGGTAAGTCCCCCCCCCCCTTAAATTCAGCTTATGGGCGCCCATGCTTGGCCACCCAAACAACCCAAAATTACTAATGTCAGAAAATTGTCTAGGATAGGTGACCTATTTGAAATTCACATTACCAAAAGCTACGATTCCTTGACAGGTAGTCAGGGGGGGGGGGCAGTTGAAGGACTATTCAACCTTATTCTTTCATTTAAAAGCCATGCCTCACTTAGAAATAAGTTAAAGTTACTAGCAAAATGTATCTTAGCAGATACAAACAAGTTTTGTCGACATACTTATTTCTCGCTAAGTATGTAATTATTTATTGAGCGGTTGCAATTTTTTTTAATTTATTTTATTTATTTTTTTACCAAAAAGTTGAAGATGGTTTACCGAAACAAATAGATCTTGCGCAGAAAAATTTAGAAGTTAAAAGCTTTGTTCGGTTTGAAAAATCTTTTCAACTCGACATGGACTTGTCGTGTGTACATAAAAAGTCTTATAATTGAGTTTTTTTTCGACGTGAGCAGGACGAGTACACCCATATCCTCACAATCATTGACAATTGACAAATTTTAGAACATAGTTATACACTTTACTAGAAATGTCAAATTATGGTAGTTGACCCTTGACAAGCTCAGCGACAAATTAGTTTGGATGAGTCCGCCCATATCGTCTTCATGAGTAAGACCAGAGGCAAAGTTGTGTCATTGTATCGATTTTATTTGCAAGTGTTTTCGCAAGGATATTACTACTGCTACTGGATTTCCATTTGGACAGCATCATCTTAAAAAAAAAACAGTTGTGGTGGGAATTGAGGAGAAAATATTAATTTGAAGGTAAAAAAAGGGCAATTAAAGTATTTAAAAAGAAGAAAAATTGCTCCATCACTAAGATTGCGCTAGCCTAGGCAGTGGACTATGGTAGGGCTGGGATTGGCGATTTTGGCAAAGGTTGTGGCTTTTGTTCGGTTTCATACATTTTACTGTTTGTATAATTATTTAACAAAAAATTATGTTTAATTATTAAAACAGAAAAATGAAGAAACCGGTCATGTGTTTTCTGTTTTAGCATATCTCCTCCTCAGCGGCACCGAAATTCCGAAAGCCGCCGAAAACATTCAATAAAGGGAAGACGGGGCATGAAGCGAAAAATTCCATCCAATGACGACCTTACTAAGAGGAAATCTAGGAGAAGAAAACAGGACGGTAAGCTACCTTCAGTCAATCAGTTATTCATGGATCTTTATCTTTTACCATCTCCCATAGACCCTAAGTAAAAAAAAAAAAAACAACCTTAAATTTTTCGGTTCTGGTGCATTATGTGGGCCCACCGCTATATACTGTATCAAGGAAACCAGTCACGAAACCGGTCAAACGGACTATATGCAAGAGACCGCTATAGATAAATGATTGCAAAGCCGTGGTTTCTCAATGGGTTACAATATTTAAATGATTGTTTTTTTGGAGTTTAGAGGGGGGGGGGGGGGGGGCACGTTGTGTTGGTTATTTTTTAAATATAATTTTTCCTTCCCCCCCCCCCCCCTAATTTGCAAATATATAGCCTAAATTTGTTTCTAAACTATTATCTATTTATCCTATTTTATTTTGTTTCATTAGCATTAACCAAACTTGACTTCTTCGCGGTGCCCACATAATGCACCAGTACCAATTTTTCTTACGTAGTATCTCTCCCCCCTCCTGCTCTCCCCTAAAAATTATTGATGTTTGTGAAAATAAATTAACAATGATAGACTTGAATTGAAAAAAAAAAAAAAAAAAAATGCAGTCAAACGAGTACTCATAGGAGCCAGTTTTTATCCTGGCTCCTATGCCAGGTATAGTGTTTCTTGGCTTTACCACCAAGAATATTGGGGATGTGGCCGGCAATTCTCCCCCCTAGTTTGGAACAAACCGTGTGCTCGCTGAATTTGGAACGCAAAAAAAAACTATACGAAACGAACATAATTAGGCACAGAATTTGGAAAAATACTTTAATTCTGGCAAACATATTTTATTTTAAAACGCCCACCTTCATAAAAAAATACCCCGTCCCCTCTTCTTCATAAAATATCCCCCCTCCTCCCCCTGAAAACAATTTTGCGAGTGACCGTGATTCTGACATAGGAAGGCTTCAAGTCTATTATTGCTACCTATTATTTGTATTTATAGGTGCCGCGGTTGTATTTTCTTCTATGCACTAAAAAGAATTCTATTATTTTCGTTATTCTCCTTAGAGTAGGGATGTTCTTAGAGTTTTGCTAATCTTGAAAATTTCTTTTTGATAATCTTTTTTGGACAATCACTTTCTAAGCCAGCTACAATAACAGCCTATATATAAGCAGTTATTATACCGTGGATGGACGAAAAAAATTGTCAAAAGACACGTAGCACATTATAAGAAAAATGCCGGCCATAAGACAAAATTTTTATTTCAGTTATGTCAGTTTCTCAGTTATAAACTTCCCCATGATCTAACAACACTTATTTGCGTCAACAACCCTAGTTTTTTTTGTGTGTGTGTGGGGGGGGGGAGGGATATTACATACAAATTTGCTGATTTAAATGAAAATTATTAGAAATTTTGGGAAAACTCGAAGATTCTCTATATTCCAGTGAAGGGCGCGTCCAGCCCTCTAACCCCCCGGATTTGTGTCTAGTAATGCTATTAGTTATTTTTTAAATCATCTTTTTATCTGTGCTGTATCAACGTGTGATCATTGCAGTATTTTGTATATACAGTTTTTTGTCGATAGTCTTAGCTTATGACTGGTCTTTTGGTTTCTTTGTATTGGTGATTGGAGCTTCTTCATTTTACTAAAAGCTATTTAATCAATATGCATAAATTCATGTCACTCAGGTGCCAAAGTAATTAACGCCACATTTCGTTTTAAATATGTAAGTCTAATAAATCGTTCAGACGATTTTGCCTTATTGACGAATCGTCTAAATTATACGCCTAATAATATTGTCTACTAGCGTCTAAGCACTTACTTAATTCCTAAATTTGTATATTCACAAGACAAATCTATAAAAATCAGGATTACAATCCATAGTTTTCTGTAGCCTATTTTGACAAGCTTTTCAATAGCTATATATCAGGTAGCGTACCGGCTACTTAAGATAAAGCTTTAACAATACCAATTTGATATAGAGCCGTGATTCCCAACGCGGGGTGTAGGTCCTACTGGTAAGGCATATCCATATTTTGAGGGCGTGCAGCCTTCGCCTGACTGTAATTTAGAGCCTTAGTTTTGAAGAAATTTTTTGTTTATTTGAATGACATCACATTCATATGCATTTAATGAGCTATATGAGGTATATGGTAAAAAGATAAATGAGATATATGATAGTATTGCAATAATGTCATTGTATTCGGACAATATTTTTCATTAGCATAAGATATGTCTAGAGGACGACAAAAGAAAAACAACAAGTTAAGTCCTTTTAAGATTGTCCGCAATTTTTGTAGGGACAGTATTGCCGCATAATTTTTAAAAGCCCAAAGTAGGTGTTTTCCCTCTCAAAGTAGGTGGGTCCCTCTACCAGCAGCTACTACAAACCCCCAAAAATTGCTGATAACTCATCAACATCTGAAAAGAATCACGAGTGAGATGTTACCGGTGAAATGATTTCCGCTAACTACAGGTACATAACCCTAATTAAACACCCCAAAATAAAATAAAAAAGAGGTTAGAACAAAAAGCAAATAAAAAAAAGTTGGAACCAAAAGCAATTAAAACAAAAAGAGGTTAGATCAAAAAGCCATAACAGTTCTTCCTTTAGATGATTGGTAAGTTGTATTGAAAACTAGGCATGTTTTCTTTTATTTTTATTTATTTTTGATATAGTCCATTTGGTAGGTGAACTAATCTTAACTACCACAAAAAAAACCTGTGAAATAAATGTAAATCTAACGTCTTAAGACGCATTTCAAGATATAATTTGATTTTATTGCGATGATGCGACTCATTAAAAGTTCTGGGGCAACTAAAAAAAGAAAGTTATAGTTTTATGTCAAAAGTTAAAACTGTGGTGAATTTTGATTTAACTGAGAACGGAAAATAATTACTTAACTAAAAATGAAATTACATACATTTCTTAATCTCTTTAAACAAACTTATTCCTCTCTTAAATCAGCAAAAAGAGAATAAAGGTGGATGAGTTTACATTATTGACCCACGAATAAGGTGAACATGCCACTCGATGCCCTTTCTTTCCGGATATAATTGTTGTTTTACTCGGAAATTCAATTTTAAGCCCTTTATGGACCCTCAAAGATGAGACATACAAAAACTATGCTGAACAACAATTATAAATAACTGCTAAGTTAAGCCGAAAGGGTGAAAAATTGGTATTGAGTAATAAGGCGAAAAAATTAGCATTGTATTAATTCTGAAAGAAAATTATTGATTATTCTAAGCCTGCAACTCGGGCAGAAGGGACCAAATGTTTTTCGATTCCTACCAAAACAGCATAAACGTTATTTTTAAGAAAAACCCTCTGGTAAATTGCGTATGATCCAATTCCAAAAATTCGCCCACCTATAAAGTAATAAAACAAAGTAATACCACTCAATGAAGTACATTAAACGGCACTAGAATTGATAATCCAGACCGGCGATGTTAATCTCTGTTTCACGGCCCTTCAGCCAGAAAGTGCGATAAGGGCCTAAGGGCTAAATATGGATAATACAGTGTTGTCAAATTATGTTCTTAGACCAGTATTGAAAACAAGCAGCTTCTTTCTTGCTTTACGTTAATCTTTACAAGCTTTTTCTAATTCTTGTCTATTTCTCTTCATGCAGCTCTGGGAATATCCTTGGATGTGATGGATTTCGCTTCAAGCTAATATTTTGTGCCGTTTTAGTCATTTTTAGATGTTTTGTTTGTTGTTTCTGTATATGACCATGTATTGGTTTTTGTTTGATAATTGCTTACTGTTTGGGACTTGGTATTTATCCTGTTGACCTAAAGCAGAGTTCACATGCAAATCCGGTAAGAGTTCATTCAGCCAGACATACATGTGAACACCACTTAAAAGGAGATGGTTCATATAATGAAAAAGAGGCTTCTTGATAGGTAGAATTGGAACCTTAGACACAGAGCCCTGGACTCAAGAACTGGATGCTTTGCAGCATTTTTTTTGCAGACCTAATTTAATTTAATTAATTAACTTTTAATTTTGTTAATTTAATTTAAGTTTATTTAATTTAACGCCTAATATAAGTGTGAACAGGGACTGTCTGGATCACTGTATAAAGATAATTAACAGTAAGTTCACCACAGACGGTTTCTGGCTCTTCATTCTCGGTGCGTATAAAAAGCTCCTCCCACACACTCTTTCACTAGCGGGTTACTAATGTTAGTATATGTCAGCGGTCCAATTACCCTGGAACACGTATTTTGGCTGAAACTTTCTCAAAATGCCTTTGAAACCAACTCGAGACTTCGAAACCTACCTGTAATTCCTAAAAACATCAAATAATAACATTACACTTCTAATTACCGATTTTCATATATGTATTGAAATATATTAATTTAAAATCAGTTTCTGTAAAATTTAGTGTTCCCACGTTGAAGCCAAGTTTCGCGTTCAAGAGAAATCTGACTTGTCTACCCGTGAAAAGATCTAATGTCGCTTATGTTTTTACGTTCTCCGGAGCACTCGCACCTCGGTCCGGGTTTTTATAATGGGTGAGATAGGGAACGATCATACTGTCTATTATTTATATAGTGTGGTCTGGATATTGATACCTGGGCAGACACCTGTCTAGTCATGCAAGTCTATCTAGGTATGAATCTGAACGCCACTTAACAAATATTGAAAGAAATAAAATTAATTTAAATATAATTAAAGTAATTAAAATTAAAAATAAATAGTTAAGATTAAAGTAAATAAAACGAAATTAGAGATATCTATTGTGGAAATGCCCAACTAAGTTTTTTGAACACATTTTAGACACATTTTTGGATTAAGCGTTTGTGATTTGAAAAAGAGTGAAGATATTTGTGCCAAGAAAATAAAACAAAATTGAAATTGGATATGTGAAAATTTATTTCTTAAAATACGTTTGGAGTGAAAGAACCTCAAATTAAGGGTTCTGCAGCTGTGAATTTTGTCATACCATCATAATAAAGATACATATTATATATATATATATATATATATATA
>JAQQPU010006488.1:24771-42342 GCA_029168905.1 Artemia sp. Kazakhstan ARC1039 | reverse complement strand
TATACGGAATAATATCTGTTCGTTTTAAGTTTTAATGTCGCTCCTTACTTTCAGTTTAAATTTTTTTTTTATTTAAAGGCTGCGAAAGCGTTGGGTTTGGGGGGCGGTAGCCCCCAACTGTACCTTCTAATCCCTGTACGTTTTAAGGTTCGAACTTGTGACTCAGCCTCT
This sequence comes from Artemia sp. Kazakhstan ARC1039, assembly GCA_029168905.1. Classification (NCBI taxonomy): domain Eukaryota; kingdom Metazoa; phylum Arthropoda; class Branchiopoda; order Anostraca; family Artemiidae; genus Artemia; species Artemia sp. Kazakhstan ARC1039. Next base: position 42,171 of record JAQQPU010006488.1, on the reverse strand, counting down.
TTAACTCTTTAGAAAACGTAGTTTTTTTCAAATAATTTTCTATATGATTAATCGGAGTGTGGTTGGTATAATAAACAAGTAGCACTAAGTAGGGCTATTAGTCCCTCGCTCCTGGGAAATGCGGTCACCTGTTTCTACCAGTCGGCTGGCAAGATTCCCACAATACATCCTCGCCTTTTAAACGGTCAGATAGGGATATTAGCATGGGATTTTAGGGGGTCAGAAATGGAGTCTATAAATGGAGCTACTTGCCCCTCAAGCCTTCGCACCTGTGCAACACGGCTCCTGTTTGCAGGTGTTCTATTAAAGAGAACACGGATGGCAAGATTCCAGCGACACACCCCTCTGGACTTCAATGGCGTCACACGACTTACCCCGTTCTAAACGGTCAGGTCTAATGTGGCTGACGCAATTTGATGTAACCTTGCGACAGGACCCATGGGGAACCATGCATGTAACTTAACGACAGCATACACCTTACGCAATGACGGTTCACATATCCTTTGTAAGGACGGTGCACATCTTACGTAATGACAGTGCATAATCACTGTCATATAATACTTTTTTGGGATTTTGTTTTTTTCATCGAAATGTTGAAAGCATTTTTCTTTCTTTTAACTTTATGACGGCAAACACTTTATTTAAGGTCAGCACACTTTGCATACTGAACACGCAAATGTTGCGTAATTGCAGCGCGCACATCACTGTCACATAATACTTCTTTGACATTTTATTTTTCACCGAAACGTACAACGCGTTTTTCTTTTCTTTCTTTCAAAGCATTTGGTCTCTTTTCTTTAGTTCTTTGTTCCTAGCTGGAACTCGAAAGGTCAATTTTCTTCCATTGGAACAATGCCCCAAGCAACAGAAATAAACTGCTATTCCCATTATTCTGTATTGAGAAACATTCTAAAAATAAACTATTGTGCAACACCTGAGATATCCCATTTTTTGCACACGCTAGAACAGCGTGATTACTGCCTAAATTTGGCACGCACTTGGAGAATATATCTCTAGAGTCAATGGCTCTCAAGGCATTTTTAGCAATAAAGGGGAAAGGCATGCTTGAAACATATGATAAAAGATAATTTTTATGGTTTTGTGTCGTGCTTTATCTTGACTGTGTTACATCTGTTGATGTTTCAAAGTTCCTTTCGGAAGTTTCTTGTGAAACATTTTTGTAGTAATGTGTCGTGGTTTGTCTTTTTTACCTCTCCTGAGGCTTTCAAAGTACATTGTGGAAGTTTTCCGTTTCAATCCTATGACTCAGGATGTATTTATAGTGTTGTGTCGTGGTTTATCTTGTCGGTGTTACTTCTGTTAAGGTTTTATCGTGTGAAACATATGACTCAGAATGTTTTAATAGTGTTGTGTCATGGCTTATCTTGTCAGTGGTACCTCAGTTGATGCTTCAAAGTTCATTTTGGAAGTTTTTTTTGTTTGAAACATATGACTCAAGGTATTTTTAGACTGTCCTGGTTTTTCCTGTTACTGTTACCTCACTTGATGTTTTAAAGTGCATTTTGAAAATTTTTTTGTTTGAAATACATGATTCAACATATATTTTCTAGTGTTGTATCGAGGTTTATCTTATCAGTTTAACAAACCTTAACTCAATACTATCAAATTTCTCTTGGAAGTAACAGGATTTTTCTTAATAGTAACATTTTTTTTCTAATAGCAGTAGCTTTTCCGTCAAAGATAACTTATTTCTCTTAGAATAAAAATTTTCTGCTTACGCTAACAAGTTTTCTGTTGGAACCACTTACAAATTTCCCTTCCAAGAAACAACTTTTTTCTTAATACTATCAAAGTTTTACTTAATACTATCAAATTTCAGTGGGAAGTAACAGGTTTTTCTTTATAGTAACAAATGTTTTCTAATATAAGCAAGTTTTTCGTCAAAGATAACCAACTTTTCTTAGAAGTAACCTCTTTCTGTCAATGCTGCCAAGCTTTCTGTTAGAAGTAGCAACCTTTTTCTTATCACTAACAAGTTTTTTCCCTAATACTAACAAATTATTACTTAATACGATCAAATTTCTATTGGAAGTAACAACTTCTTCTTAATGGTAAAAAATTTCTAATAGTTTAATTTTGTTTAATTTTTAAATAAAAAATTATTTAAAAAAATACACAAGTAACAATAAGTGGAGCTACTAGCCCCTCACACCTGGGCAATTCGGTCCCCTGTTTCTACCAGTCAAATCGCAAGATTTCCACAATACACCCTCGCCTTTTAAACTGTCAGATATTAGCATGGGATTTTAGAGGGTCAGATAGGGAGTCTGCAAATGGAGCTACTTGCCCCTCAAGCCACCGCACCTGTACAACGCGGCTCCTGTTTCCCGGTTTTCTAGTAAAGAGAACACAGATGGCAAAATTCCCACGACACAACCCTTTGAACTCCAATGACGTCACACGACCTACCCCGTTTTAAACGGTCAGGTGTAATGTGGCTTTCGCAATTTTATGTAACCTTACGACAGGACCCATGGGGAACCCTCTCATGTAATTTAACGCCAGAACACACCCTACGCAATGACGGTTCACATATTTTATGTCAGGACGGTGCACATATTATGTAATGATAGTGCACACATTACCGTCACATAATACTTTTTGGGAATTTTTGTCAAATGTTCAAAGCATTTTCTTTCCTTTAACTTCATGACGGCAAACACTTTATGTAAGTTCAGCACACGTTGCATAATGACGACGCAGATGTTGCGTAATGGCAGCGCGCAGATCACTGTCTCATAATACTTCTTTGATGTTTTATTTTTCACCGAAACTTACAACGCGTTTTTCTTTTCTTTCTTTCAAAGCAATTGGTCTTTTTTCTTTAGTTCTTTGTCCTCGCTGTAACTCGAAAGGTCAATTTTCTTCCATTGAAACAATGCCCCAAGTAACAGGACTAAACTGCTATTACCAGTATTCTGTAGCGAGATCTACATCCTAAAGAACTACACCTATTGCGCGACACCTGAGATTTCCCATTTTTAATACCCGGTAGAACAGCGTGATTACTGCCTAAAGTTGGTACGCACTCAGAGAATATTTTTCTCTAGAAACATTTGCTCTCAAGGCATTTTGAGTGATAAAAGGGAAAGGCATGTCTAACTTTTATAAACACCTAGCTAATTTAAGATTCGTCGTAGACAGTAAATCTAAAGGATTAGGGTTATCGTACATACAAATTTTTTAATAAAAACAAATTTACAAAGCCAAGGTTGCCCAGAGAGCAAGGTTGATATTACCTGCAAATTTTGAGGCATTGTTGATGCATTTCCGATAACCCTTCACGAAAATATAGCGTTTCTTTGAGTGCAAAAATAGATTTTCACCCCCCGCCACCCTCCATGGTAAAAAATCTTTAACGCCTTCATCTTAACTTTTAAACTGTAGAACACCTTACTCCATGCAATTCACGCCAGAATACCACAAATCCCAAACAGTCATTCCCATCCGGTGATTCAAGGGTTCCCAACCCATCCCTACGTGATACGTCATGTCAATTCACACCACCTTGGCATTACACTCCTCCGTATCCGTCATCCACGTGGCACAACCCCTCATCATCCTCCTAGAACATTTTCAACCGTTTCGCTCCAAAAATAAGCTAGTGAATCTAAATTAAACAGTATATTTTTGAACAGCGAGAAGTCCCATTTCTTTGCTAGAGCGTGATACTCCAACCAATTCACGCCGCAGTACCCCACTATTATTTCTCTTTGGCATCCTCTGACATCACATCATCATCCCTAAGACATTTTTCAGACATTTCTTATTAAAATTTATGGTTCAACCCATTGATTCTTGTTTTTCGCGAGGCAAAGTCATTCATGATGCTCCACAAAACACATCACACCATCATGGCATTACGTGCCTGGCCCACTGCGAGGAAATTTTGTCTATGGCTATACAAGCATTTAAGGATTTAAGCAATTATATTCAATATTTTAATATTTACTTCAAATATTTAATATTTGTTATTGGCCCGAGGTTTTACATTTTTAAGACATTATTTTCCATATTGTATTATTTTTACATGTTTCACTATATTCCTGGGGTTTAATAGACCCAGACATGAAACAATTCAGCCTCGAGCCAGATGTATGAATTAGGCTATCTTTACAGTGTCGTGTCGTGGTTTTTCATATCAGTGTTACCTCTGTTGATATCTGAAATTGCATTTTGGAAGTTTTCTCGTTTGAAATATATGATTCAAGATATATTTTATAGTTTTGTGATGTGCTTTATCTTGACTATGTTACATCGGTTGGTGTTTCGAAGTTCATTTTGGAAGTTTCTCGTTTGACACGTATGACTCAAGATGTTTTTGTAGTGTAGTGTCAGGGTTTGTCTTTTGACTCTTACCTCAGTTGACGTTTCAAAGTTCATAATGGAATTTTTTCGTTTGAAACGTATCACTCAAGATATTTTTCTAGTGTTATGTCGGGGTGTGACTTGTCAGTGTTACGTCAGGTGATGTTTCAAACTGCATCTAGGAATTTTTTTTGTTTGAAACGTATGACTCAGAATGTTTTTAATACTGTTGTGTCGTGGTTTTTCTTGTCAGTGTTACCTCTATCGATGTTTTAAAGATTATTTTCGATGTTTCTCGTATGAAACGTACGACTCAACATATTTTTGTAGTGTTGTAGCTTATCTTGCCTGTGTCACCTCAATTGATGCTTTCAAAGTGCATTTTGGAATTTATTTGCTTTGAAATATGTGACTTGGCGTAATTTCGTAGTGTTGTGTCGTGGTGTATGCTATCAGTTTGACTTCTGTTAATGTTTCAAAGTGCATCTTGGAAGTTTCCTCGTTTGAAGCATATGAATCAATATATTTCTTGGTAGTGATGTGTCACACTTTATCTAGTCTATATTACCTCAGTTGATGCTTCAAAGTTCATTTTGGAAATTTTTTAGTTTGAAACGTATAACTGAGGATATTTTTGTACTGTTTCGTCGTGGTTTGTCTTGACCTCACTTGATGTTTCAAAGTGCATTTTGGAAATTACTCGTTTGAAAAGTATGACTCAGAATGTTCTTGTGGTGCTGTGTCATGATTTATTATGCCAGTATTACCTCAGTTGATGGTTTCAAAGTGAATTGGGGAAGTTTCTCGTTTGAAACGCATAACTTTGGATATTTTTGTTGTGATGTGTCGTGATTTGTCTTTGTTATCTCTCTTGATACTTTCAAGGTGCACTGTGGAAGTTTTTCAGTTTGAATCATATGACTCAAGATGTATTTATAGTTTTGTGTTCTGGTTGATTTTGTTAGTGTCACCTCAGTTGATGTTTCAAAGTTCAAGTTTTTCTTAACACTAACAAATTTTCCTTCGAAGAAACAACTTTTTCCTTAATACTAACAAAGTTTTACTTTAATAATATCAAATTTCGGTGGGAAGTAACAGGTTTTTTTGTACAGTAACAATTTTTTTCTAATATAAGGAAGTTTCTCGTCAAAGATAACAAATTTCTCTTAGAAGTATCAATTTACTGTTAATGCTTCCAAGTTTTCTGTAAGAAGTAGCTGCTTTTTCTTAAAACTAACAGATTTTCTCTTTAAAGTAACAACTTTTTCCTTAATACTAACAAATTTTAACTTAATTTGATCAAATTTCTCTTGGAAGTAACAACTTCTTCTTAAGAGTAATTTTTTCTTATAGCAGCAAGTTTTCCGTCGAAGATAACAAATTTCTCTTAGAGATAACAATTTTCGGCTAATGCTACTAGGTTTTCTGTTAGAAGTAGCAATTTTTCTTAACACTAACAAATTTTCTCTTCGAAGTAACAACTTTTTATTTAATACTAAAAAAATTTTACTTAATATTATCGAATTTCAGAAGCAACTTTTAACAAGTTAGTTCTTAATACTAGCATTTTTTCTAATAGCATTAAGTTTTTCGTCAGAGATGACAAATTTCTCTTAGAACAAATTATTTTCTGTCTGTGCTACCAAGTTTTCTGTTAGACGAAATAAGTTTTTTTAGCACTAACAAATTTCCTCTTCAAAGTAGCAACTTTTTTCCTTAATAGTCACAGAGTTTTTCTAATAGCAGCAGGTTTTTCTTTAAAGATAACAAATTTTCTCTTAGAAGTAACAATTTTCTGCTAATGCTACCAAGTTATCTGTTAGAAGTAGCAACTTTTTCTTCATACTAACGAATTTTCTCTTCGAAGTCACAACTTGTTTTCCTTAATACTAACAAATTTTTACTTAATATGATCAAATTTCTCATGGAGCGAACAGCTTTTTCTTAATAGTATCAAATTTTTTCTAATAGCAGCAAGTTTTCTGTAAAATATAACAAATTTCTCTTAGAAGTAAGAATTTTCTATTAATGCTACCAAGTTTTCTGTTAGAATTAGCAAGTTTCTCTTAACACCAACAAATTTTCTCTTCGAAGTAACCCCTTTTTCTTTAATATTAACAATCTTTTACTTAATATTATCAAATTTCTCTTGGAGATACCAGGTTTTTTCGAAATAGTAACAAAATTTTTTCTAACAGAAGCAAGTTTTCCGTCAAAGATAAAAAACTTCTCTTAGAAGTAACAATTTTCTGTCTATGCTAACACATTTTCTGTTAGAAGAAGCAAGTTTTTCTTAATACGAATAAATTTTCTCTTCGAAGTAACAACTTTTTTCCTTAATAATAACAAACTTTACTTAATAATATCAAATCCCTCTTGGCAGTAATAGATTTTTCTTAATAGTAACAAAGTTTTTCTAATAACAAGAACTTTTTTGTCAAAGATAAGATATTTACAATAAGATACGTCTAATTGTTACTTCTAAGAGAAGTTTGTTATCTTTGACGGAAAACTTGCTGCTATTAGAAAAACTCTGTTACTATTAAGGAAAAAAGTGGTTACTTCGAAGAGAAAATTTTTTAGTGTTAAGAAACACTTACTTCTCCTAACGCAAAACTTGTTAGAATAGACTGAAAATTGTTAATTCTAAAAGAAATTTGCTAGCTTTGACGGAATACATGCTGCTATTATAAAAAATACTTACTATCAAGAAAAAACCTTTCACTTCCATGAAATATTTGATAATATTAAGTAAAAGTTTGTTTGTATGAAAGAAAAAGTTGTTACTTCGAAGAGAAAGTTTGTTAGTGTTGCGAAAAAAATTGCTACTTCTAACAGAAAACTTAGTAGTATTAGCAGAAAATTGTTACTTCTAAGAGAAAATTTGTTATCTCTGACGGAATATTTGCTGCTATTAGAAAAAAAACTTATTACTATTAAGAAAAACCTGTTACTTACAAGAGAAATTTGATAGTTTTAAGTAAAACTTTGTTAGTATTAATAAAAAAGTTTTTACTTCCAAGAAAAATTTCATAGTATTAAGTAAAAATTTTGTTAGTATTAAGGAAGATGTTGTTACTTCCAAAGGGAATTTGATAATATAAAGTAAAGAATTTGTTAGTATTAATGAAAAAGTTGTTACTTCTAAGAAAAAACTTGTTAGTGTTAAGAAATACTTGCTACTTCTAACAGAAAACTTGTTAGCATAAACAGAAAATTGTTGCTTCTAAAAGAAATATGTTATCTTTGACAGAAAACTTGCTGCTATTAGAAAAAAATTTGTTACTATTAAAAAAAACCTATTATTCCCAAGAGAAATGGTAATATTAAGAAAAAGATAGTTAGTATTAAAGAAAAAGTGGTTACTTCGAAGAAAAAATTTGTTAGTGTTAAAGAAAATGTTGCTTCTTCTAACAGAAAACTTGGCAGCATTAACAGAAAGTTGTTACTTCTAAGAGAAATTTATTTTCTTTGACGAAAAATTTGCTGCTATTAGAAGTTGTTAATGTCAAGAAAAAATCTGCTATTTTCCACAGAAATTTGATAGTTTTCAGTAAAACTTTGTTGGTATTAAGGAAAAAGTTTTTATTTCGAAGGGAAAATTTCCTAGGGGGATGAGGGTGCTGCTACGTGGATGACTGATGGGCAAGTGCGTAATGCCACAGTTGTGAAAATTGACATGGTGTATCACGTGGGGATGGGTAGGGAAAACTTGAATCACCGGATTGAGGCATATTTTTTTTACCAAGAAATGTCTGAAAAATGTCTTAGGAATTATTGTTAGGGGGTGAAATAATGGTTCTGTGGCATGAATTGCATTGGGTAACATGATATACAGTTTAAAAGTTAAGATCGAGGTGTTAAAGAATTTTTACGATGGAGGGTTGGGGGGAAGGGGTGCGAAAATCTAACTTGCACTCAATGAAACGCTGTATTTTCGTTAAAGGTTCTCGGAAATACCTCAACAATGCCTAACAATTTGGATCTCATATCAACCTTGCCCTCGGGAAATGATTACAAAGGGCAGGGAGAGTTTCGGAGGTTATTTTAATAAGCTTGGCTTGCAAAAACTTGAATCACTGGATTGAAGCATAATTTTAACAAGAGATGTCTGAAAAATGTCTTGGACGTGAGTATGTGATGTCAAAGAGTGCCACAGGGCAGTAATAGCGTGGCATTGTGGTGTTAATTGCTTGGAGTATCACACTCTAGCAATGAAATGCCAAGCTCCGTTGTTCAAGTAAAACAGTGTTCACTTTAGATTAACATGCTTGTTTTCGGAATGAGAAGGTTGAAACTATTCTAAGGAGGTGTTGAAGAGTTGTGCCACGTGGATGACGGAGGAGGAGGTGTGTAATGCCACGGCGGTGTAGTGTTTTGGAGGTTATTATGATAAGCTTGGCTTGGAAAAACTTGAGTTACCAGATTGAAGCATAATTTTTAACAAGTAATGTCTAAAACATGTCCTGGAGGTGAGGATGTGATGTCAGAGGGGCAGTCAAATAATGTCGCTGTCGGGTGAATTGCTTGGAGTATCATGTTCTAAGGCATAAAAGAACTTTTACCGTGGAGTGGGGGAGGGGGGCTGAAAATCTAACTTGCACTCAAAGAAACTATGTATTTTCGCTTAGGACTTTCACAAAAACCTCAATAGTGCCTAAAAATCTGCATCTAATATCAACCTCCCTCCTGAAATGATTGCTAGTGAGGGGGAGGGCAGTCTTTATTGTCACAATGGTGTGAAATATTCATAGTCTTGGCTCAAAAAAACTCGGCATTTTTGCTAATAACTCTCAACAGGCCTTACATTTAACTCAAATGTCAACTCCGTCCTTTGGAAATGATTGCTAGGACCCTCCACCTTTATATAATACACAGTTCTTTTTGACTATATTACGATCCTTTATAGGCCTTTTTTCATGTTTTATTTCTGTTTACTGTGTTTTTCTAATTGCTTTTTCTTTGTTTTAATAAGTTGTAAGTTTGTTTTCATTAAAAACTGTGTATGTAGAATATCCCTAATCCTTTACATTTACTGTTTAGGACGAATAATAAATTAGCAAGGTGTTTATATAATTTAAGCATGCGTTTCCCCTTTATTACTTAAAATACTTGAGAGAAATTTCCTCTGAAGATATATATTCTCCGAGTCCGTGCCAAATTTGGCAGTAAACACGCAGTTCTAACGTGTGCGTAAAATGGGAAATCTCAGGTGTCACGCAAGAGGCTATTTTTAGAAAGTAGTTGTCGATACAGAATACTGGGAATAACAGTTCAGTCCTGTTGCTTGGGGCGTTGTTCCAATAGAAGGAAATTGACCTTTCGAATCCCAGTGAGGACAAAGAACTAAAGAAAAAAAGAACAAACACTTTGAAAGAAAGAAAAGAAAAACGCGTTGTATGTTTCGGCGAAAAATAAAATGTCAAAGAAGAATTTTGTGACAGTGATGTGCGCGCTGCCATTACGCAACATATGCGTCGTCATTACGCAACGTGTGCTGGCCTTACATAAAGGGTGCGCCGTCGTTAAGTTAAAAGAAAGAAAAAATGCTTTGAAAATTTCGACGAAAAAATAAAATCCCAAAAAAGAATTATGTGACAGTGATGTGTGCACTGTCATTAAGTAAGATGTGCACCGTCCTTACATAAGATATGTGAACCGTCATTGCGTAAGGTGTGTGCTGTTGTTAAATTACAAGCAAGGGTTCCCCATGGGTCCTGTCGCAACGTTACATAAAATTGCGTCATCCATATTACACTTAACCGTTTAAAACGGGGTAAGTCATGTGACGTCATTGGAGTCTAGAAGGGTCTGTCGTGGGAATCTCGCCGTGTTCCCTTTAATAGAACACCTGGAAACAGGAGCGCATTGCACAGGTTAGACGAATTGAGGGACTAGTAGCTCCACTTATAGAATCCCTGTCTGACCCTTTAAGATCCCATGCTAATATCCCTATCTGACCGTTTAAAAGGCGAGGGTGTATTGTGGGAATCGTCCCAGCCAGCCTGTAGAAACAAGTGACCGAATTGCCCAGGTGCGAGGGACTAGTAGCCCCACTTATTTCTGCTTGTGTATTATATCAACCACACTCCGATTAATCACATAAAAAATACTGGGACACCCGGAATTCGGGAATCTTGCAAGGACATGCGCTCGGAATCTTGCCAGGTCATGTTGTCAGAATCTTGCCAGGGCATGTCGTCACGTCACAGGGCTATCATGGGAATCTTGCCAGCTGGCCAATGTTATAGGGATGCCTTTAAAATCCTAGGGGAAAACGGAGGGCATGTTATAGAATCTTAAATGCCTATGCTACTAATAATTCCTGTTCGTTTTAAGTTTTAATGTTGCTCCTTAAATTCAGTTGAAAAAAACTCTGTTTTTTTTATTTAATGAAGACTAAGAACAGGAGCTCTCCCGGTGTATGTATGCTGGAACCAAAAAAGAGACCTATTTAGACTACTAATTGTATGACCATTCTTATAGTTTTGTTCACGTTTTTGGCGGTTCATTTCGAGTCCCCTCTATATAGGGGAGCTTATATATAAAACAAACATAAATAAAAATGTACCTTTAAGTTCCTTATTTTATGCTCTTTTTCAACATAACAGTCGTTACTTTGACTATGCACTTCCCCCCTGATGGTCACATGTATAGCCCTGATAATATTTTTGTATGCTGTTTTTGTTCCATTGGTTGATCTGTTATAAACCGGTCACTGTGTGTGGACCACAGTTTATAGAATTATCCAGTAAGTTTATCGCAGATCATTTCTGGTCTTCATTCTCGGTACGAACAAAAAGCTCTTTCCACTTATTTCTACATTAGCGGGTTAGTCTGTTTCCTTCAATCAATGAGAAATGGTTACAAAGTGCATTATTCGTAATAGCGGGTTTCCACTTGTTTCGTGTCCAAGAAAAATCTGACTTGTCTACCCGTGAAAAGATCTAATGCCGCTTATGTTTATATCTGCAAAAAAGTTCTCTGGAGCACTCGCACCTTGGTCCGGGTTTTTATAATGGGTGAGATAGGGTAAGATCATACTGCTAATTCTATAAACTGTGGTGTGGACTCGGAGATATCCAGTTTAGCTTGAGTGATTTTGCTGAATGGAAAAAAATAATAATATGTTAAATAAGTTTAAAATGTGAATAATTATAGAAATTAACGTGACCAATCAATTAATGATCAATCAATCTTGTTCTACAACAAGGGATCTGAGGAAGAACTGTCAAAAACGCCACCAAACAATAAAAAATTGCCACAAAATTAGCAATCAAAAAAGGTCTCTCTTTTTTTCTAAAATGTCTTTTTATGGAGAGCCATTATTCTTAACCTTTGCCAATTAAGTGTTTCAGAATCCCTTACCCAACTTATCCGGCCCTAGAAGGTTGGCCTACAAGCAATCGGTCATTGCAATCGGTCATTCTTCATCCACAGATCATGTCCTAACCATCTCAAACTTCATTTCGTTATAGCCCTAGAAAGAGGGATTCAACCATGTTTTCCGTAGGCTATATGCTAAAGTTTGAGATACGGGCAGGCAGTTAGGTACCCAAAACAATCCGTAGGCAATTTCTCTGGAAGAGATCTAGCGAATCCTCCTATGTATTTTGGAGCGCCCAAGCTTCGGAACCATACTTGAACTCTGTCATCATTGTATTTTTTAATATTCTAATCTTTGTTTGCAGACTTATCTTCCTAGTCTTCCAAGTTTTTTTTAACTGTGGAAAAACACCCTGGGCCTTGATTATTCTACTTTTAACATGTTCAGAGAACCCGCCGTCTTTACTAATAAAACTAACTAGGTAAGTAAAGTTATCCACTTGACCGATCTTTCCGTTACTCAATATCACCCCTTCAATTGCACTTATTCCTTGTCTTTGCGACTTAGTCTTCTTAACATTAATTTTCAAACCTATTCTTGCACCCTGAACTTGCAAAACATCTAAAAATTCATCCATTTCGCTAACATTTTCTTCTAGGATGCATAAACCCTCCGCATAATGTAAGTCCAAGAGAGTTTTACTTCCCCAATTCATTCCCCAGTTCCCCAAATTGATTCCATGTTCTTCCATTGTCATTGCTGTGCTCGTTAGGATAAAGTCCATCAAAACCATCCATAAAAATGAGGATAGGACGCAATCCAGCTTAACTCTTGAATTGATATGGAAACAGCCACTAATCTCATTTCCTACTCTAACCGCAGCAATGTTATTCTCCAAAAAAGCCTAGTCACTTTAATGTGTTGACCTGGTATACGGTACAAAGATAGGACGTTCGCTAAAGCTCTTCTATCAGCTGAATAGACGCTTGCTCATCAAACAATTCGTGACAACAAACTGTAAATAGCTGTATTTTGTATTTTGGAACAGGGCCTTGTGGAAATCCTATTCTATATTCCTATGAATGCCTGTAACATCCCATGCTATTTTCATATGGACCTATTTAAAGCGCGAGGGAGTGTCGCAAGCTGTGTTCCCTTCAATAGAACACCTGGAACCATATTGCACAGGTGCGAGGGGCAAGTAACTCCATTTATTGGTACTTGTTAAATATCCCAACCACACTCCGATTAATGATATAACAAAACAAAAACTGAAACACAATTGCGTCATAACACCTAGAAAGAGGTACCGCATTGCACAGGTGCGAGGGGCTAGGAGCTCCACTTAGAATTCCCTATTATTGCTACTTGTTAAATATCCCGACCATACTCGAGAACTTAGATTAATCACATAGAAATGATGACATAGAATTCCATCACCTGGAAACCCGGGAATCTTGCCAGGGCATTTTGTTGAAATCTTGCCAGGGCTGTCGGGACGACACAGGGTTGTCGTGAAAATCCGGGCGTTGTCAGAGTCCAATATTAATCTGCGATGGGCGTAGTAAAATAGATTGAGGGGATACCACTTCCAATAGCAAATAAAAAAATGGGTAAATTCTACAAATTAAAAACTTTTTTTCCCCAAGGGCTATAGGGGATCATTTTGTCTCTAAAGACATAATTATTGGGCCTTTCAACTTTGCTGAAGAAAATAGCTATCTAAAAATTTTGATCAGACGATTTCGGGAAAAAGGTGGCGTGGGAGGGGGCCTAGTTGCCCTCCAATTTTTTCGGTCAGCGAAAAGGGCATTAGTACTTTTCATTTCCGTTAGAATGAGCCCTCTCTTCACGTTTTAGGTCCACTGGATCTATACGGTCCCCCCTGGGAAAAAAACAAAACAAAGAAACAAATAAACACGCATCCTTTGATCTTTCTTCTGGCAAAAATAACAAAATCCCACATTTTTGCAGATGTGAGCTTGAAACCTCTTAAGTAGGGTCCTTTGATACGGTGAATACGGGGGTGTGATTTTTATTAAAATTATATGACTTGGAAGGTGTCTTTCCCCCTTCTTTCGAAAATCAGACACATTTTCTCAGGCTCGCAGCTTTTGATGAAACTTGTATATTTGGAATCAGCATAATAAGCCAATTCTTTTGATAGATCTACTGGCATCAAAATTCCGTTTTTAAACGTTCTGATTACTAATGAGCCGGGTCGCTCCTTCCAGTTCGTTACCACGAACTGTTTGATTACCCATCAAAATCCAAACAGAGATCATTGAAATATTGACCGTTTTTTGCGTTACCAAAAGTATTGTATTCATAAAACTTTACAGTTCCGTGAAATGTAATTAAATAAATAGAAATTTTTTCAACTAAAGTAAGGAGCAAGTTTAAAACTTAAAACAAATATAAATTACTCTGTATGTAAGAAGCAGTGCCCCCTTCTCAACACCTTGCTGATTAAACAAGAGTTTTAGTGCTTTGAAAAATCTTATCTTTCCAATTGCAAATTTTCTTTATAAACGTAAAGACAGCCAAACTTCACAGTAAAGAGTAAGGAGCTAAGGAGGAGACAGCCCCCTTCAAATGAAGAATAATCTGTTCAAATAGATTTCAAATCTCTTCCTTGCTTTCATTTGAAAAGCTCTTTTTATTTAATTTCTGATTCTTTTCCAAATCATACCCAGGCTTAACCAAAATATAATTTGGGGTACCGGTCCCTTAAATTCCTGGTTAATAGCCTTTCAAATATAAATCAATAATTGTACGTTGATTAGTACCGTACTACGTTTAAATCTGGAATATCAATTTTGAAAACAAATTTGAATATATTTAAAAAATTTGTGGTGAATAGTAATTTTGGTAAAAAAGTCATTGTTAATATTACTGCTAAAGAATTGCGGTTGGTGGAAAAGGAGCATTATTGTTTGTATGGATGTAAATTCTTTGAGACTTTTGAACTTCTAGATAACTGAAGCCATTACAACCTCTACAACAGGATTTTCTTATCGATATATACATTACATACATTTCTTTAAATACATTAAAGTACTTCATAGAAAGAGAAAAAGAAAATAACACCATTTAAAATTGCTGAAAAATAAGTTCCTAGCAGTATTTGCCATCCAAAAGAAGTTTCCTGGCGGGGCTGATGATGACTTACCTTGCTTTTTTCACCTCTGTGCTATTAGATATGGAAATGTAACATTTTAGCTGCATAGAGAAACAATTTAATTAATTCTTACTCCCACCCTACCCTTTTCAACATTTATTTGAAGCCTCATGAAGAGTAAGCAGTTTGTCCATTGAAATGTACTTAGGAATCTACCATACCCCACCTAAACAATTACTACTCCCCCTGCTTCTAGCTGATACGCAATTACAGATCCCCAAGTGTAGCCTAATTTCATTACAAATAAAGCAAATCAACTTGGTTGAATCCAGTA
Organism: Artemia sp. Kazakhstan ARC1039; assembly: GCA_029168905.1. Lineage (NCBI taxonomy): Eukaryota > Metazoa > Arthropoda > Branchiopoda > Anostraca > Artemiidae > Artemia > Artemia sp. Kazakhstan ARC1039. The sequence continues at coordinate 27,060 of JAQQPU010006488.1, read as the reverse complement.
CGGCCACCGTGTGGCATTACTTCTTTCGCAACTGGGAAACCTAAAATATAGCTATTGATACTTTTAAATCAATTAGCTTCTAAGAATTTCAAATTGACTGCAAATTCGTCCTCTTCGGGGTGAAGTCGTAGTTTGGTGCCCTAGAATCATAGGCAGCGCAATTGCGCTGCCTAAGTAAAGAACGATGTTGGCCCAATGTATTATTATTATTTTTTTCATGCCAGGGCACTTCGTATCGAAGGAGTGGTCGTAGAAACTTCGAAAAGGGCTCATTCAATTGGATATTAGAGTGGCTAGTGCCCTTTTTAATAGTCGAAAGTGATTGGAGGACAACTAGCCCCCCCACCGCCCATCATTCCCCCAAACACATCCAATCAAAATTTTTAGATATCCATTTTGTTCAGCGTAGTTGATTTCCAGATAGAAAATATGTTTTTGAGGAGGACACACCCCCATAACCCTCTGGGCAAGGGTTTCAAGTTATGCCCAGGAGGGGACATGTTTTTTAAGTAAGTACCGTTGTGTGATTCTGCCCCCACAGCGCTAAGGTGGGCTTTCTGCACATGCGCGCTGGTTACCTACATCTCTTGTCTACGCACTGACGCCATTACAGTCTGATTCTTCATTTTATACGTTGTTTACTGAGCGTTTAAAATGCCTCCGACAATCGTGAATCCCGCTGATTGTGAAGTACGGACTGTTATACGATTTCTTAGTGCTAAAGGCATAAAACTGATCGATATTCATCGTGAGATCCGTAAAATTTACGGACAAAACATTATGAGTGACATGGGTGGCCTTCGTCACACCAGAATCAAAACAACAATCCACGGAATGGCGACATTCATCATCACTCAAAAAAGTGAGGTTTGAGCAAACAATTTCTGCCTGGAAAATCATGTGCACAGTAATTTGGGACAAAAAAGAAGTATTGCTAATGGAGTTTTTGCCTCGTAATGAGACAATCAATGCAGCGTCTTATTGTGAGACATTGAACAATCTGCGTCGTGCAATCCAGAACAAAAGACGTGGCAAGTTGAGTAAGGGTATCGTTTTGCTGCATGACAATGCCCGTCCACATGTGGCTAATCGGACCAAAGATCTCATCAAATCTTTTCAATGGGAAACTCTAGATCATCCACCATACAGCCCTGATTTGGCGCCCAGCGACTACCATTTTTTCCTACACTTGAAGAAACACCTGGGTGGTCAGCGTCTTCAAGACGATAACGAACTCAAAACAGTTGTGATACAAATCAGGCGGCAGAATTTAATAATGAGGGTATTGAAAAACTGGTGCCACGTTATGACAAGTGCCTCAATATTCACGCAAATTAATTAGAAAAGTAGATTAAGGTACAGGCTTTCATGTAAAAATAAAATTATTGCAATATCTTTGCATGTCTTTTTTTAATTCCAAAACGGTACTTACTTAAAAAACATGCCTTAAGAACGATATTGGTACAATGCATTGTTTATTATTTTTTCCTTTAGAGCAGGGCACTTTGTATCGAAGAAGTTGTCGTACAAACTTCGAAATGGGCTCATTCAATTGGAAATCGGAGTGGTTTGTGCTCTTTTTAATAGTCGAAAAAGATCGGAAGGCAACTAACACCCCAGCCACGCCCACCATTTCCCAAAACACATCCAATCAAATTTTGAGATAGCCAGTTTGTTCAGCGTAGTTGATTTCCAGACAGAAGTTATGTTTTTGAGGAGGACACTCCCGCACAGCCCTCAGGGCAAGGGTTGTAAGTTATGCCCTGGGGGCATATAAGGTTTTTATAGAAGGCGTTGTCGTAGAAACTTCAAAAAAGGCTCATTCGATTGGAAATTCAAAGGGCTAGTGCCTTTTTTAATAGTCGAAAGTGATTGGATGGCAACTAACCCCCCTCTCACGCCCACCTTTTTCCTAAACACATCCAATCAAAATTTTGAGATTCAACGTAGTTTTAAGTTCTGGAAATTAAGTCTTTGAGGATGACAACCCCCCCCCCCACGGCGCTCAGAGTAAGGGTTGTAAGTTATGCCCTGGGGGCATATAAGGTTTCTATAGAACACGTTGTCGTAGAAACTTCAAAAAGGGCTCATTCGAGTGGAAATTGAAATGGCTAGTGCCCTTTTTAATAGTCGAAAGTGAATGGAAGGCAAATAACACGTCCACCATTTCCCCAAACACATCCAATAAAAATTTTGAGATAGCCATTTTGTTCCGGGCAGTTCAAAGTTCAGGAAACTATACCTTTGAGCAGGACACCACCCCCACAGTCTTCAGGGCAAGGGTTATAA
>JAQQPU010006488.1:404-17793 GCA_029168905.1 Artemia sp. Kazakhstan ARC1039 | reverse complement strand
ATGGGCACTGTCTTGTCTCCTTATTTGGCAAATTTTTACATGGATTTCATAGAACAGTCTGCTTTGAATAGTTTCCACTTAAAACACTCTATCTGGTTTCGTTCCGTTGATGATATCCTTTCTGTTTGGGAACATGGACAAGACTCTCTAAGAGATTTTTTGGCACATTTGAACTCTTTTGATTCGAATCTCCAGTTCACAATGGAACTCAAAGATTCAGGTAAGCTGCCTTTCTTGGGTGTTTTGATTATAAGAAATACTCCTAGCCTTGAATTTTCTATATATAGAAAGCCGACTCATATAATGATCGATATCTACATTTCTCTTCCCATCACCCTCCTTCTGTGAAAAATTTGTTCCCATAATCATATAAATTCTGAATTAAACTATGTCAAGGATATTCTTTTCTGCAATGGTTACCCCATCAAACTTATTGAAAATATCATAGATAGACGATTAAAAAAGATAAAAAAACAAAATAGGGAGCTCGTCCCCCTTGATTCAGTTACCCCAGCAATTGAGAAAAAAAACTTTCATCGCTTTACCATACATCCCGAAACTTGGCGATAAACTTGGAAAAAGTTTAAACAAACATAATCTCTCTGTTTCTTTCAAAACCGAACAACAAGTTGAACACTTTTTCAACTCAGGAAAGGATAAAACTGACCATGTACTGGGTAGTGGTGTCTACAGAATCCCGTGTTCTTGTGGGAAATTTTACATTGGTAGGACCCATCAACAACTAAGTGAACGTTTGCATGAGCACAAAATTTCAATAGATAAGTCCCTGAGATTAAAAAATGACAATGACAACTTTGATTCGGCATTGGCTTCGCATGTTTTCGTAAATCCGACCCATCTGGTTCTTTTTGACGAGGCAATCTTAATATCAACTGTAAATGGCCTATCACAAACTTTTAAAGAGGTAATTGAGATAAAAAAAAATACATGAACCAAAATTTAGCAATAAACAGAGATACTGGAGATATTTCATTAAGCCCAATTTACGACAGCTTAATTTTGAAGGACTCAATCAATATTTTCACCCGGTATAATTTAAAAGAACCTATTTGCATATCTAATGAATACCGAAACTGTACACCAGCTAAAACTATTGCAAGGCAAAGAATTCTTGCTCGATCCTCTTGGTAAATTTGTTTTCATTGATTCCTGCCTGGTTTTTATTTAGTGTCTGTTCTGTCTTTGTCGGGTAAACTTCGAAAGGTTAGATTTTCGTTTTTTTTTTCTTTTTTGTTTGGCACTGAGGACGACTTGGCGGAGGTCCTCGTCGAAATATTTGCTTACTTCTTCTTCTTCACGGTTCGCCACTGGCTGACAAAATCCTCGTTTTTTTCACCCTTTTTGATTTTATTTTTCATTTTGTTAGTTTCTTTCCTCTCTGAGTTTCATTTGTAAGGGTTGTAAGTTATGCCCTGGGGCACATAAGGTTTTTATTCAAAAGGGCTCATTCAATTGGAAATTGAAAGGGCTAGTGCCTTTTTTAATTGTTGAAAGTGATTGGAGTGCGACCAACACCCCTATCACGCCCACCATTTCCCCAAAGACATCCAATCGAAATTTTGAGATATTCATTTTGTTCAACCTAGTTGAAAGTTCTGGAATTTATGATTTGAGGATGACAAACCTCCCAAACCCCTCAGAGCAAGGGTTGTAATTTATGCCCTGGGGGCATATAAGTTTTTTTTATAGAAAGCATTTTCATTGAGACTTCAAAAAGAGCTCATTCGATCAGAAATTAAAAGGGCTAGTGCGCTTTTTAATAGTCGAAAGGGATTGGAGGGCAACTAGCCCCCTCTCAAGCTCATGATTTCCCCAAACACATCCAATCAAAATTTTGAGATAGCCATTTTGTTCAACCTAGATGAAAGTTCTGGAAATTAGGTCTTAGAGGATGACACTCCCCCCAGAGCCCACAGGGCTAAGGTTATAAGTTATGCCCTGGGGGCATATTAGGTTCTTTTATAGAAAAGGTTGTCGTAATTGGAAATTAGGTTCTTTAATTAGAATTAGGTTCTTTTATCAAAAAAGGCTCATTCAATTGGAATTTAAAAGGGCTAGGGCCCTTTTTAATAGGCTAGTCGAAACAAATTGGAGGGCAACTAACCTCCCTCTCACGTCTACCATTTCCCCAAACACATCCAATAAAAATTTTGAGATAGCCAGTTTTTCAACGTAGTTGAAAGTTCTGGATATTATGTCTTTGAGGATGATAAATCCCCCCCACGCGCCTTAGGGCAAGGGTTGTAAGTTATGCCCTAGGGGCATATAAGGTTTATATAGAGCGTTGTAATAGAAATTTTGAAAAATGTGAGGGCTGATTCCCTTTTTAATAGTCAAAAGTGATTGGGGGGAAAACTAACACCCCTCCCACGCCAACCATTTCCCCCAAAACATAAAAAAAAATTTTTGAGATAGCCTTTTTGTTCAACATAGTTGAAAAGTCAGGAAATTATGTCTTTGAGGATGACAATCTCCCCTCCCACCCTCAGCGCAAGGGTTGTATGCTATGCCCTGGGGGCCTATAAGGTTTTATAGAAAGCTTTGTCGTAGAAACTTCAAAAAGGGCTCATTCGATTGGGAATTGAAAGCGCTAGTCCCCTATTTGATAGTCAAAAGTGATTGGGGGGGGGGCAACTAACGCCCTTTTCAAGCCTCCCATTTTCCCAAATACATCCAATGAAAAATTTTTAGATAGACATTTTGTTCAACGTAGTTGAATGTTTTGGAAATTAGGTCTTTGCCAGCGTTGTCGTAGAAACTTCAAAAATGACTCATTCAATTAAGAATTGAGAGAGCTAGTGCCCTTATTAATAGTCATAAGCGATCGGAGGGTGAATGTCCTCCCGCCCCCCATACCCATCATTTCCCCAAACACTTCCAATCAATGTTTTGATATACCAATTTTGTTGAACGTAATTGAAGGGTCCTACTATAATACGAATAGTACAAAAAAAAAACCAACGGAAATTATGTTTTTGAGTATGACAACCCCCAACGGCCCTCAGGGCTAAGGTTGTAAGTTATGCCCCGAGGGCATATAATGTCATATGGAAAGCGTTGTCGTAAAAACTTCAAAAGGGGCTCTTTCGATCAGAAATTGAGAGGGATATTGCCCTTTTTAATAGTCACAAGTAATCAGAGGGAGAATACCCCCCCCCCCAACTCCCATCATTTCCGATCAACATTTTGATATGGCCATTTTATTCAACGTAGTTGAAAGGTCTGGAAATTATGGTTTTGAGGATGAAAACCCTCCCCCCATAGCCCTCATGACAAGGGTCGTAAGTTATGCCCTTGGGACATATAGCGTTTTTATAGAAAGTTTTGTCACAGAAACTTCAAAAAGGGCTCATTCGATTGGAAATTGAGAGGACTAGTGCCTTTTTTATTGGTCGAAAGTGATCAGAGGCCAAATGTCTCCCTCCACACCTATCACATCCCCAAACACTTCCAATCCAAATTTTGATACAGCAATTTTGTTAAGCCTATCAGAAAGGTCTGAAAATTATGTCTTTGAGGATAAAAATCCCCCCAGCCCTCAGGGCATGGGTTGTAAGTTGTGCGCTGGGGATATATAGGGTTTTTTATAGAAAGTGTGGTCACATAAACTTCAAAGGGGGCTCATTGGATTGGTAATCATAGGCTCTAGTCCTCTTTTCAATAGTCAAAGGGATCAGAGGGCAGCTACCCTCTCGCCCCTACACACACGGCATATTGTCTCGAAATGTGTCTAATAGAAATTTTGAGATAGCCATTCTATTCAAAATAGTCTAAATACCATATAACAAGGCTTTTGGGGCTGAAACAAACCCCAGAGTATAGAGGCAAGGGTTGTAAGTTATGCCCAGGGGGTAATAAAGATTTTTATGGAAGGAATGGTTGTTTAACTTCAGAAGAGGCTCAGTCTTTCTTCCTGAAAAAGATAAAACGAACAAAAATTAATCAAAAAAACTTTTTGCAGAAAATAAGTTTTTCAAAAAAAAAGTAAAGAACTCTATTAAACCCAAAATGAACAAAACCAGAATCAAATAATCTACCATGCATACAACTACCACAAATCAGTATGAATCAAAAAATGAAACCCAAAACGAACAGAAATTAAAATAAGTCACAAAAATTAATTAAGATTTTAAGGAATAAATATCAGTATATGTATATTAAACTGACAATGCACATTTTTTTCAGTAAATTCATTTAAATTTTTTTCAGTAAAGTACAAATTATATTCTGGCTTTTAGAAAGCATAGGGTTTAGAACCCTACTCAGATTAATTTCTGCTCGTTTTGAGTTTGACTTATTTTAATTTCTGTTTGGTTTGGGTTTCATTTATTTATTGATACTGATTTGTTGTAATTGTGGGCTTGGTAGATTATTTGATTTTATTTTTGTTCATTTTTGGTTTAATAGAGTTCTTTACTTTTTTTTGAAAAACTTATTTTGTGCAAAGTTTTTTTGATTAATAACAAGAAAACAAGACTTTCCCCTCACCCAATCTGTTTGGTCACTTAAAAAATAGCTTTAAATTTACGTTGGAATTAGTTCCCTCCCAATTATCTTGAACCTTCGGTTTGATACAATCACCCCTAGAAAAAAAACAACAAATAAACATGCATTGACGATGTTTCTTCTGAAAAAAAAGCGTAATTCCACATTTTGAATATTGGAGCTTGAAACCTCTATGGTAGGGTTCTCTTATATGATGTATTTTATAAAAGGATTTTCAACAAGATCGCTTGCTTTTTTGGTGGTGTTTCCCCTTTTTTCAAAAATCAGGCAAATTGTCTCAGATTTTTGGTTTTGGGTGGGTAACAATAAAATGAAAGAATTTTATACATTTAGAATCAGAATAAAAAGCCAATACTGCCGTTATAGCATTTGTCGTGACAATTCCATTTTTAGTTTAGGTGAATATTTGTCCAAGTCACTTCTTACTTCCAGTTTTTTAATCACAAATTATTTAATAAGATTTCTTTTGTGACGAAACATTTTGTGAATTAGTTCATTTTATTTAGTTGAATAGGACAACAAAAAGAAAGAGTTAAGTTTAACTATGCCGTACTATGCCTTTTTTTGCAAATTTTAATATTCTGTTTCTAACGAACTATAAGTAAGGAGTGAAGCGGTTCAATGGTAACTAAAATTCTAATTAAAGAAATGTTGACATCAATAGATATATCAAAAGAATTAGTTCTTATGCTGATACCAAATATATAAGATTCATTTTACCATTTGAGCTTAGTTTTACCCACCAAAAGCTACGAGCCCGAAAAAATTAGACTGAAATTCAAAAAAGAAGGGAAACGCGCCTAAAAGCCAAGTAATCTTAATGAAAATCACACCTTTCTTAATGAAACGTATTAGATAACCTTACTGTAAAGGCTTCAAGCTCCTATCTGCAAAAATGTGGAATTTTGTAACTTTTGCCAGAGGAAAGATCACGGATGGATATTTATTCATTTCTTCTTTATTTTTCAGGGCTGATTATACCAAACCACTGGTCCTAGAATACAAGGGCGCCGGCAGAAAATTTTCCAGGGGGCCCAAACTCCAACATATCAGTGGTGGCTGAGTGACAGGGAATATATTTCAGGAAATGTTTTTCGTAGGAATAAGATTATTTTTAAATACTTTTAGGAAAAAACTCTCAAATAAAAAGAGCAATTGAATTGTATGCAAAATGAAAAAAAATAAATTAAATTTTAAACAACAAGGATTCCTGGCAAAAGAATCGATTTATTTAATCAATAATATATTTAAATATTATGCATTTAATTTTAAAAGAAAATCAAACTCAAACCAAAATTACAGAAGGATTTATTGCTTCCGTACATTATAAAAAATGTAGAATTGTATTTATGCTATTTCCTAGGATTAGAGATACTCTCAAATAATCCTGCCTGCAGAGATACCACGTTTTGATTTTATAACGACCATGTGAGATGCATCTCTTTCATAACACGACAATTCTCCCCTCGAACTTAAATCCCTTATATATTCAAACATTAAAAAAATAGAATAGCGAAAGAAAAACAAAATTTAAACTTACTAACCAGCTGTCAAATTAACCCCCTTCCTTTTATTGTCCTGTTCAACTAAATAAAATAAACAGATTCAAAACATTTTTCGTCACAAAAGAATCTTATCAAATAGTGTGTGATTAAAAAACTAAAAGTAAAAAGTGACTTGGACCAATATTCACCAAAACTAAAAATGTAATTCTCATGACAATTGCTATACCGGTAGTATTGCCTTTTTATGCTGATTCTGAATATATAAAATTCTTTCATTTTACTGTTACCCACCCAAAACCAAAAATCAGAGAAATTTGCCTGACAAACTGCTTACTCTTCATGAGGCTTCAGATAAATCTTGAAAGAGGTGGGGTGGGAGTAAGAATTAATTAAGTTGTTTCTCTGTAGAGCTAAAATGTTACATTTCCATATCTATCAGCACAGAGGTGGAAAAGGCAAGGCAGGTCATCATCAGCCCCGCCAGGAAACTTCTTTGGGATGATAAATACCGCTAGGAACTTATTTTTCAGCAATTTTAAATCGTTTTATTTTCTTTTTCTATTTATATGAAATACTTTAATGTATTTAAAGAAATGTATGTAATGTATTTATCGATAAGAAAATCCTATTGTAGAGGCTGTGATGGCTTAAGGTATCTAGAACTTCAAAAATCGCAAAGAATTTACATCCATACAAACAATAATAGTCCTTTTCATCCAACCTCAAGTCATTAGCAGTAATATTAACAAGGACTTTTTACCGAAATTACTGTTCACCGCTAATTTTTTTAGTATATTCAAATTTTTTCCAAAATTGATATTGCAAACTTAAACGTAGTACGGTACTAATCAACGTACAACTACTGATTTACACATTTTATAAGCAATTTACCACGGATTTAAGGGACCGGTACTTCAAATTATATTTTGGTTAAGCCTGGGTATTATTTGGAAAACAATCAGAAATTAAATAAAAATGGCCTTTTAAAATGAAAGCAAGGAACAGTTTTGAAAGCTTTTTGAACAGATTATTCTTTATATGAAGGGGGCTGTCTCCTCCTTAGCTCCTTACTCTTTACTGTGAAGTTTGGCTGTTTTCAATTTTATAAAGAAAATTTGCAATTGGAAAGATAACATTTTTCAAAGCACTAAAAACCTCTTATTTAATCAGTGAGGTGTTGAAAAGGGGGCACTACCCCGTATATACAGTGTAATTGATATTTGCTTTAAGTTTTAAATTTGCTCCTTACCTTAGTTGAAAAAAAATTATATTTATTTAATTACATTTCACGAAGCTGTAAAGTTTTATGAATACAAAACTCTTGGTAACGCAGAAAAAACAGTCAATATCTCTGTTTTGATTTCGATGGGTAATCAAACAGTTCGTGGTAACGAACTGTAAGGAGCGACCCGGCTCAATAGTAATCGACACTTTTAAAAACGGAACTTTGATGCCAATAGATCTATCAAAAGAATTGGCTTATTATGCTGATTCCAAATATATAAGTTTCATCAAGTTTAGTCTTACCCATCAAAAGCTACGAGCCTGAAAAAATGTGTTAGATTTTCATAAAAGGGAGAAAGACCCCCTCCAAGTCATATAATTTTAATAAAAATCACACCACCATATTCAACGTATCAAAGAACCATACTTAAGAGGTTTCAAGCTCACATCTGCAAAAATGTGGAATTTTGTAATTTTTGCCAGAAGAAAGATCATGGATGCGTGTTTATTTGTTTCTTTGTTGTTTTTTTTTTCCAGGGGTGATCATATAGACCCAGTGGACCTAAACGTCAAAGAGGGTTCATTGTAACGGAAATGAAAAGTACTAGTGCCTTTTTCAGTGATCAAAAAAATTGGAGGGCAACTAGGCCCCCTCCCACGCCACTTTTTTCCCAAAATTGTCTAATCAAAACTTTGAGATAGCCTTTTTCTTCAACAAAATTGAAAGGCCCAATAACTTTGTCTTTAGAGACAAAATGATCCCCTACCTCCTATTAGTTAATTATAATTAATTTATATAAAATTAACTAACATAAACACTAACAGCTAGAGACACGCTCTCCGCTTTAAATAGATCCATGGGAAAACAGCATGGGATTTTAAAGGCATTCATAGGAAAATAGCATGGGATTTCCACAAGGCCGTTTCTAGCTGGCAGACCTCCCATGATTCCCCGGGATTCCAAAGGTTCCAATATTTCCCCTAGCATTCGCCATTTTGTCACGATTCGTGCCTAGTTTTTGCACATCTATTGTTTTCTTGTATTATCCTCCCTTCGTACAACTATAAATAGAAGCCACAATTCGTAACCATTTTTGGTACGTCTATTGTTTTCTTGAAGACACCCGGGATTCCCTTCACCAAGTGTAATATGGATGACACAATCGTATGTGACAAGCTAGACTTCAGGACCCTTGGGGAATCCCCGCTTGTAACTTAACGACAGCGCACACCTTACGCAATGACAGTTCACATATCTTACGTAATGACGGCGCAGACATCACTATCACATAATACTTTTTAGGAATTTTATTTTTCGCCGAAACGTTCAAAGCATTTTTTTTTTTTTGCTGAATGGAGTCGGACTTGGACTTGGCATATTGAAAGTGCTAGGACCTTGAATTGAAATCTGTTATAAATTACAAATCTAATCAAAAGAATCTTTTTTTCTCGGTATTTCTAGGGACCCTTAACAAAATACAGAGTTCTTTGAGCCGAGACTATGATTATTTCACAGCACCGTAACAATACACGCATTCGAATAATATTTTCTCCTCATTTATAAAGACATTTTCTGACATTTCTTGTTAATAATTATGCTTTCAATCCATTGATTCGAGTTTTTCGCGAGCCTGGCCTTTCACAATAACCTACAAAAGACATCCCACCACCATGAAATTACACGCCCCTCCCACTACCGTACGCGTGGCATTGAACAACGGAGCTAGGAACTTTATTACCAGAACGTGATAATCCAAGCAATTCAAGCTTCCATACCAAACTTTTACTGCTCTGCGGCACCTTGTGACAGCCCTCATCATCATTTTCAACGTCTTCTATCGTTTGAACAGCTTCAATGGATATATTTTTCAGACATTTCTTGTTAAAAATCATGCTATTAATCCATTGATTCGAGTTTTTTGGGAGCCTGGACTTTCATAATAACCTACAAAAGACATCCCGCCTTCGCGACATAACACGCTTGCCCCCTACCATCCACATGACATCGAACAGCGGAACTTGGCATTTCACCACAAGAATGTGATACTCCAAGCAATTCATGCCACAGTACCACACTCTTACTGCTCTGCGGCACCTTGCGATACCCTTCATCAACATTTTAAGCGTCTTCTGGCGTTTGAACACCCTCAATGGCTATATTTTCTATTGCTATTATTTTCCAACGATTCCCAGCCTTGTGCCACACTATTGCTGCATTGCAGCACCCTCTGACACCTCATTATTATTCCTAAGACATTTTTCAGACATCTCTAGTCAAAAATTATGCTTTCAACCCATTGATTCGAGTTTTTCGACAGCCTGGACTTTCATAATAACCTACAAAACAAACTCCACCACCGGGGCATTACATGCCTGCCCCCCTACCATCCACGTGTCACTGAACAGCATAACTTGGCATTTCATTACCAGAACCTGATACTCCAAGCAATTCACGCCACAGTACCACACTGTTACTGCTCTCCGGCACCTTGTGACACCCTTCATCATCATTTTAAGCGTTTTCTAACATTTGAACACCTTCAATGGATATATTTTCTATTGTTATTATTTTCAAACGATTCCCAGACCTGTGCCAAACTATTACTGCTCTGCGGTACCCTCTGACATCTCATTGTTATTTCTAAGACATTTCTTGTTAAAAATTTTGCTCTCAATCCATTGATTCGTGTTTTTCGTGAGCCTGGACTTTCATAATAACCAAGAAAAGAAACCCCGCCTTCGCGACATTACACGCCTGCCCCCTACAATCCACGTGGCATTGAACAGCGGAACTCAGCATTTCACAACCAGAATTTGACGCTCCGAGCAATTCATGCCAGAGTACCACACTCTTACTACTCTGCAGCACCTTGCGACACCCTTCATCAACATTTTAAGCGTCTTCTAGCGTTTGAACACCCTCAATGGATATATTTTTTATTACTATTATTTTCCAACGATCCCCAGCCTTGTGCCACAGTATTACGGCTCTGCGGCAACCTCTGAAATCTCATCATTATACCTAAGACATTTGTAAGACATTTTTCTTTAAAAAGTATGCTTTCGATCCATTGATTTAAGTTTTTTTTTCGCAAGCCTAGCCGTTCATTATAACCTCCAAAAGACACCCCGCCACCACGACATTATATGCCTGTCATGCATTTCATTACCAGAACGTGACACTCCAAGCAATTTCCGACACTGTGCCATACTATTACTACTCTGCAGCACCCCTCTGACATCACATCCCTATTCCGAACACATTTTCAGACATTTCTTGTCACAAATTACACATTCAACCCTTTGATTGAAGTTTTTCACAAGGCAAGCCCATCATGATAACCTTCGAAACATTCCCAGACCACCACGCCATTACACGCCAGCCATCCATATGACATACCCCCTCATCACCCCTAGGATATTTTCAACCTTTTCACTAAAAAAAATAAGCTTATGAATCTAAATTAAACTCTATATATTTTTTTAACAACGGGACTTTATTTTCTTAGAAGGAACAAGTTTTTCTTAATACGAAAAAAGGTTTTGCTCAATACTATCAAATTTATCTTGGAAGTAACAGGTTGTTCCTTAATAGTAACAATTTTTTTCTAATAACAGCAAGTTTTCCGTCAAAGATAACAAATTTCTCTTAGAAGTAAAAATTTTCTGTTAATGTTAACAAGTTTTCTGTTAGAAGTAGCAAGTTTTTCTTAAAACTAACAAATTTTTTCTTATACGTAACGTTTTCCTTAATATTAACAATTTTTTACCTTATACTATCAAATTTCTTTTGGAAGAAACAAATTTTTCCTTAATACTAAAAAAAAATTTACTTAATAATATGAAATTTCTCTGAGAATAAAAACTTTTTCCTTAATACTAAAAAAGTTTTACTTAAGACTATCAAATTTCTCTTGGAAGTAACAGGTTTTTCTTAATAGTAAGAAACTTTTTCTCATAGCAGCAAGTTTTGCCGTCAAAGATAACAAGTTTCTCTTAGAAGTAACAATTTTCTGTTTATGCTAACAAGTTTTTTCTTAGAAGTAGCAAGTTTTTTTAACACTGACAATTTTTTCTTAGAAGTAACAAGTTTTTACTTAATACTAACAAAGTTTTACGTAATACTATCAAATTTTTTCTTCGAAGTAACAACTTTTTCCTTAATACTAACAAATTTTGACTTAATACTATCAAATTTCTCTTGGAAGTAACCGTTTTTTCTTAATAGTATACCTCAGAAATTATTTAGCAAGATATAACTCTTTTGTTAAGGTTTGCTTCGATGTAAAACGAGTCATCACAGTAGTTTTGAAAATATTCTATCAATTTACTTAAAGCATATAAAATTTTATGGCGCATATCACCTACAAAATTTACTTTCAGGATGACACAACTTGTATTTCTTTCGTAAATGTATATTTTTCGACAAAGGATATTAAAATCTTCTCTACACTGAAACACAATAAAAAAACCTGCTTCGCATAATTTATTGCTTTTCTTCATTCTCTTTTTTGTGGAGTTAGAAGATTCAATAAATCAAAAACTTATTTTTTCTTTTTCTACTTTCAGTCTTTCGCCTTTTCACCAAAATTCAGTTTCAGATGGATAGAGATAACAATAATTTAATTGTCAAACTATCTTATGATGTACATCTACAAACTATATATAAAAAGTACAAAAAACGGCTACATTAGCTAAGCAATGATTCTTCAGCAGATATACTAATGGAAACTATATCACTTGTCCTAAGCAAGGCACTTTTATACGTCCCAGTATTAGTCTTCAAATCTGTCACATAAATATTCTTCATATCCCGGTCAATGCTGGCAAACTTTCCCTTCACTTCAATATTACCAACCATATAAAACGTTGCTTCTGTTCCTAAAATTATAGAAGTTTAAGGTATAGATACTTTTTATGCTTTCCACCATGTAATAATTGGGATAGTGGCTTGCCTTTATTAGAAAATGACAGTAAAAAGGTTCTTCATTTTTGGGTGAAAACATGAATAAGGCGAGTACCTCTAATCACATTATAAAGAATATCTTTCTGTTTTTACTATTCATTTTAGCATTGAAGAATTATCAGTTACAGATTCACAGCTGCCATTAATCCGGGAGAAGGGGAAGGTGTGGTTACTTCTAATTATCTTACACATGAACTATAACAAGGAAAAATTTGTTTCTATACAATTTGTGCGTAGTAATACGTTTCGTAAGGTGTAGGATCCATTAAGACTCATCTTACATCAAATAAGACAGGGCTTTACACTTATATTAAGAACAGACCGTTATCATTAACTTCTTATTACTGACTATTGTCTCATTTCCATCAATATCACCAACCATACATAATATTTCCGGTGTTACTAAAATTGAATAATGCAAAAGATAAAGGTAATCCTTACGTTTTTATTTACTGTAGCGCTAAGCACAAAAACTAGAGCTAGGCTTTCAAAAGAGCCAAGTTTCACTTTGGTAGCCACATTTCACTCAATGAACTATGGGTGAATAGTCAGTAATACTCAGTAAATACTCAGTGAATAATAGTGAGTAAAAACTCAGAGAGTTTCATAGCATAGAAGACCGCCATCTTTTCAGTCATGCTTAGTAAGAATTCAAGCAGTAAAAGCTGCAAACTGTGCGTGAATTTAAACCAATTAGATCTTGGGAGGACTGAAAAAATATTCGCCTTAACTCTGATAGAATAACCCCCCCCTCTGCAAAGCCATGACAGCAATAAAAACGTCCACGTCAATGTTCATCATTTTTTTTTATAAGGGCTCACCTTACCTCAGGGAACATCTTAGAAGTGGTTCATCTTATATGGCAGAAATGGATACAATCTAGTCAAGCACCATTATCATTCTTACTCAGTTATAATTGAAGTCGTAAGAGCTACAACGCAAACTTGAAATAAAACCAGTTACAGTATAGGGGGGATGAAAAAGTACCCAACTTTAGTCTGGTTGACTCTAAGAGAAATCCTTTAACCCCTCCCCCCCCCCTTATTAAACAGGAAAACTTTAAAAGTTCTATGAAAAAGTTTCATAGTTTTTTTTCTAAGGCTAGGTTACCTCGAGGACTATCTTAAGAGTGGGTGTGCTTGTATGGCACAAAGAATACCATTTAGTCAAGAACCATTGTCACCCATGCTTAATTGCAATTTAAGTTGTAAAACCAATAGCTCAAGCCAGAACTTAACCAAGATGGGAACAGGAGAAACAAAGAGGAGCCTAATTCTACCTCAATTGACCCTGAATTTTAATTTGATGAAACCTACCTTCATTTACGTAACCATGACAACAGTAAAAACTTAAGGATTCTATTGATGTGTTAGAATTTTCTTTAAATACAAATGAAGCTACCCAATAGGATCATCTTTGAAGGTATTTTGATCCCTGAGTCCGGATGAAGATGGCAATAACAAAAGAATGGTAAAGGAGGTTGCTTCTCGGACACTTTGGTTACAATGACAATAATATTTTTTTTTATTCGCAATGTCAATTTAAGCAATATTTAAATGGAATCTAAACACTACCAATTACAAAGCAAATTACAGGAATCAAATTTTAATTTTTATCAAATAAGCATTCTCCTTAATGGTAAACTTTGGATGGAAACTTATAGCCTATAAGTTGCCCTGGATTTTTTTTTCATATAGAGCTTATCTGGCAGTCCTGGTTCTGAGACAGAACAACATTGACCTGTGCATTTATTTTTTGGTATGAGGTAACACAAAATTTGAAGATAAAGAAAGATCTGTTTAGAATTAAGTGATGCAAGTGGTGTCTATTCACGAAAATGTAATAGAGGTGGCAAAATGTATTTTTGAAAATTTAAGAGAGAGGCAATCTTCCAATTTCGATTTTCAACTTGCTCAATGAAAAGGTCAGAAAAGGCATTTTGCAATGAAATTACCAAAAACGGGATTCTTGAAATTTAGGAGAGGGATCTAAGGCGCAAATACCCCGCCTGTCCTCTCCTCAAAATTGACACCCCTGAGCAGCATACAATTTCCATTCCAAAAGGAAGAAGAACAAGAAAGGCCAATAAATGGACTCATTTTGGCAAGGGAACAGCCCAAAGTATGCAGGGAGGGGGGAATTATTAAATACACATTTAATTGTTTAAATATTAGTTCATTTAATAGTTGATTATTTACTTTCAATTAACTTCTGTGGTGTATTAAGTCATCATCTAAAATAAATTACCCAAATTTTATGACAAGACTCTTTTCTCCAACTCGTCAATCAAGGCTCTAAAGTTGGGCAAACAATCTTTTGTCTTTCTGGTTTGCATATCCTGTATTCGGAGTCAAAAGTCAATTTAAGTTTATTTTTGAAATCAATTGTTCTAGTCTATTCAGGGATCAGTAATAAGAAATTGCTGGAGAAATTAAGAGAAAAGAAAATACGTCTTGTAAACAAAAAAAAAGTCATTTATGCATTTTGTAGTAGCCAAACTTGCACTTCAGACATAAATATAAGTTCGAAAAGGGATAAGTATTTTTATTACATTAATGAAAAAAAACTTTTTCCACAAAATAAGTTTTTCCAAGAAAAGTAAAGAGTCCCATTAAACAAAAAATGAGCAAAAATAAAATCAAATAATCTACCAAGCGTGAAACTACCAAAAATCAGCATCAATAAATAAATGAAACCCAAAACGAACAGAAATTATAATAAATAACCGAGTCAAAATGTTTTTACTTTTCTAACTTAAAAAGATCAAATAATATTAACATTTTGAATACTAAATATCAGTATATGTAGGCTATATTAAACTGACAATGCATATTCATTTGTATGTTTTCAGTAAAGTGCAAATTTTGTTCTGGCCTTGGGAAGGCATAGGGGTTTTGCGCCCAACTTATGTTAATTTCTGCTCGTTTTGAGTTTGACTCAGTTACTTATTGTAATTTCTGTTCGTTTTGGGTTTCATTTATTTATCAATGCTGATTTGAGGTAGTTTCACGCTTGGTAGATTATTTGATTTTATTTTTGCTCATTTTTTGTTTAATGGAGTTCTTTATTTTTTTTTGAAAAACTTATTTTGCGGAAAAAGTTTTTTTAATTAATTTCTGTTCGTTTTATATTGACATAGTCTTTTCAGGGAAAAAGAAATAATACTTTAAATCTTTTAGTTTTTTTTTAAGACTTTATAGTTTGGCCTGCTATTTGTATGCTGGAGAAAAATTTTCAGCAATTTTTAACAACATCCACCCTTTTAAAAATCTGGACAAAAATAGTAATGTTTAATTTAGTTTCATACCTCCTCTACTTGACCGGAAATGGAAAACTTGATACCATTTGCAAAAAAATCTGTTTACTTTCTTTGATAGCTAGGATACACTTACGGTATTTTGATTCGGTTAAATTTTAATAGCAGAAGTAGCCTCGAAAGTTTGAACATAATACCCTCAGTCGTTCTTGGGATACTGCCGAGATGCCTTTTTGGGAATTAGCATTAACACTGTGCAATTGGATTTAATCTTAAGCCAACATTTAGTTTTTAAACATAATGGGCAAATGGGAGGGTGGGAGTGGGAGGGGGATTAGTTGCCCTCCAATCACTTTCGACTATTAAAAAGGGCACCAGCCCTTTCTATTTTCAATCGAATGAGCCCTTTTCGAAGTTCCCACGACAACTCATTCGATACGAAATGCCCTGGTCTAAACAACAACAACAGAAAATAATACATTATACCCAAATCGATCTTTACTATAAAAATGTCAAGCCTTCCAATAACTTTCGACTATTAAAAAGGGCACTAGGCCTTTCGATTTCCAATCGAATGAACGCTTTTTGAAACGGCAACACTTTCTATAAACACCTTATATGCCCCCAGGGCATAAATTACAACCCTTACCCTAAGGTCTGCTAGGGTGGTTGTCATCCTCTAAGACCAAATTTCCATAACTCATAACTACGTTAAACAAAATTGATATCTCAAAATTTTGATTGGATGTGTTTGGGCAAAATGGTGGGCGTGAGAGGGGCGGTAGTCGCTCTCCAATCAGTTTCAACTATTAAAAATGGCACTAGCCCTTTCAATTTCCAATCAAATGAGCCCTTTTGTAGTTTCTACGACAAAACTTTCAATAAAAATCTTATATGCCCTCAGAACACAACTTACAACCCTTGCCCTGAGTGCTGGGCACTCAGAACTTTCTACTACGTTGAACAAAATGGCTATCTAAAAATTTTGATTGGATGTGTCTGGAGGAATGGTGGGCGTGAGAGGGGGGTTAGTTACCCTCCAATCCCTTCCGACTATTACAAAGGGCCCTAGCCCTCTCAATTTCCAATTGAATGAGCCCCTTTTGAAGTTTTACGACAACTCTATCTATAAAAACCTTATATGCCCCCAGGGCAGAACTTAAAACCTTTGCCTTTGGGGCTCTGGGGGGTTTGCCATCCTTAAATACATAATTTCCAGAACTTTCAACTACGTTGAACAAAATGTTTATCTCTAAACTTTGATTGAATGTTTTTGGGGAAATGGTGGGCGTAAGAGGGGGGTTAATTACTCTCCACTCGCTTTCGACTATTAAGAAGGGCAATTTCAATTTTCAATCAAATGAGCCCTTTTTTAAATTTCTATAACAACCTTCTATATAAACTTTACATGCCCCTAGGGCATAACTTACAACCCTTGCCCTGGGGGCTCTGAGGGGGTTATCATCCTAAAAGAACTAGCCTAATTTCAAAAACTTTCAACTATATTGAACAAAATGGGTATCTCAAAGTTTTGATTGGATGTGTTTGGGAAAATGGTGGGCGTGAGAGGGGTTTTTGTCACTCTCCAATCATTTTCAACTATTAAAAAAGGCACTAGCCCTTTCAATTTCCAATTGAATTAGCTTTTTCGAAGTTTCTACGCTTTCAATAAAAACCTTATATTACCCCAGGGCATAACTTACAACCCTTGCCCTGAGGGCTGTGATTGGGGAGGGATTGTCATCCTTAAAACCCTAATTTCCAAAACTTTCAACTATGCTGAATAAAATGGCTATCTAAAATATGGATTGGATGTGTTTGGGGAAAAGATGGGCGTGAGAGGGGGGTTAGTTGCCTTCAAATCACTTTCGACAATTAAAAAGGGCACTAGCCCTTTGAATTTCCAATCGA
>JAQQPU010006487.1:0-25882 GCA_029168905.1 Artemia sp. Kazakhstan ARC1039 | reverse complement strand
AAAAAAAAACACATTGTGCCCACATCGATCTTTACTTAGACAGCGCTAGCGCGCTGCCTATGATAATCTAGCAATCATACGATGATTTTTTTTTTTG
Source organism: Artemia sp. Kazakhstan ARC1039 (assembly GCA_029168905.1). NCBI lineage: Eukaryota > Metazoa > Arthropoda > Branchiopoda > Anostraca > Artemiidae > Artemia > Artemia sp. Kazakhstan ARC1039. The sequence continues at coordinate 25,785 of JAQQPU010006487.1, read as the reverse complement.
GGGGGGGGGTTCTAGTGGTGTTTTTGTGTGAGTTTATTTAATATGTTTAAGCTTATCAAACAGTTCGTGGTAACGAACTGTAAGTAAGGAGCGACCCGGCTCGGCCGGCTCAACAGTAACCGAAACTCTAAAAAACAAAATTTTGATACCAATAGATACATCAAAAGAATCAAATTTTAATGCTGATTTCAAATATATAACTTTCACCAAGTTTAGTTTCGCCCATCAAAAGTTACGCGCCTGAGAAAATTTGCCTGATTTTCGAAAAAAGGGGGAAATTCCCCCCTGAAAGTTATAGGATGGTGTGAAAATCACACCATCAGATTCAGCGTATCAGAGAAACCTACTGTAGAGGTTTCAAGCTCCTGTTTGTAAAAATGTGTAATTTTGTATTTTTTGCCAGAAGAAAAATCACGGATGCGTGTTTATTTTTTTTTTCCAGGGGTGATTGTCCACTCAGTGGTTCTAGAATATCGTGGGAGGGCTCATTCGAACCGAAATTAAAAGTTCTAGTGCCCTTGGAGGGCAACTCGGTCCCCTCCCACGCTCATTTTCCCCCAAAGTCACCCGATCAAAATTTTGAGATAGCCATTTTGTTCAACATGGTCAAAAATATAATAAATATGTCTTTTAGGATGATTTAATCCCCCAAAGTCCCCGGGGGGTGGGCTGAAAGTTATGAACTTTACCCAATGTTTACATATAGTATTGGTTATTGGGAAGTATGCAGACGTTTTCAGGGGAGATTTTTTCTGGTAGTGGGAGGGGGCCGGAGTTATGTGGGAGGATCTTTCAATGGAGGAAGTTTTCATGGGGGAAGGGACATTCTTATGAAGGGGGCGCCGGTTTTCCCAGCATTATTTTAAAAAACGATCTGAAATTAAATAAAGAAAAGTTTTTCAGCTGAAACTAAGGAGCAACATCCAAACTTAAAACGAACATGAATTATTACATATATGATTAGGTTCACCCCCTAGGTAATACCTCGCTCTTTAAGCCAAAGATTTTTTAGTCCTTTCATAAGAGCTATATGTTCTAATTAGCGGCCTTTGTGATGAAGTGGTCATTTTTAAAGAATTGGAACAAAATTCGAGCTTTAGCGTAAAGAGCGAGGTATTGACTAGAGGGCGACCCCCCTAATATACGTATTAAAAATATATGGATATAGAAGTTCGTTACGTAAGTTAATTTGAAAGCTACGTAAATTTATTACTAATAAAAACGTTCGTAAATGAAATTAAACAACTTTCGAGAAAGCCATTTAACCAAATAAAAGTAAAATTAATATGCAATTTTTTTTAATTATTCATGTATGGTGAGCCAAAATCAAAACCTGCATTAATTCAAAAATGTTAAAAAATTAAATAAAAAAAACAGGTTTTTTGTAACTAAAAGTAAGGAGCCACATTAAAACTTAAAATGAACAGAAAGTATTCCGTATATGAAAGGGCCTGTCCCCTCCTCAACGCCTCGCTCTCTACGCTAAAGTTAGACTCTTTCTCACAACGCTATTTTTTAAAACAATAAAAAAACGTTAGCGTAGTGAGCGAGACGTTGAGGAGGGGACAGCAGCCCCTTTCATATACGGAATAATTTATATTCGTTTTAAGATTTAATGTTGCTCCTTACTTTCAGTTAAATAAAATTTGTTTTTTTTTAAATTATATCATGGAACTAGTAATTGGTTAGGAACGATTTTTGTTTAGTATTAAGTGCCCAAAATGGTATCTTCTTTCTTTTTTCTTCCTATTTATTTGGTAATAAATCTTATTTTTCGGGAATCAATATGTGAAAGCGTAAATGGGACCCCATGTGAAAATGAAAAAAAAAATTGTTGGTATGTGTGTAGCGCATGCATGGTTACCGCTAGGGCAACAGTCTAACCGTTGACCGTTTTCGGTATCCGTGAATAAGTTCTAAGGCGAGAGTGGAAGTTAGGACAGTTTTTGGAGGTGCCCACCTCACCTGCCAGAGTCTCAGGCAAGTTACCTTAAACTTGAAAAAGTGGAAATTGGCTCAGATTGCTAAACTGAGCTGAGACAATGAATAGATACTATTGGGAAAGTGATTGGAGACGCTGGGCATCCGTGAACAGGTGCTAAGTTGAGAGAGGAATTTGGGACAATATTTGGGGGCGCCCACCCGCCCAGAGTCTTGGGCAAGTGACCCAAAAATTAAAAAAAATTGTGAAAAATTCAAATTTTTTCAGAATGTGGGGCTAAGCTTAGGCAACGAATAAGTACTGTTTGAAAGATAAAGATGGCTTTAAACGATTGTTTGCCTGTTATTTCAAGCAAATTTATGGTCCTATGTCAATTTTAAATTCTTGGTCAACCTTCTTAAGACCATAGGCGGGCGTGCCTTGTTTGCCTCATTACAGGCAATCTAACGGTTTTATGTCAATTTTTGAGTTCTTGATCAGCATGCCTAAGACTCTAGGCAGGGCATGCCTTTCCAAAAACTAACCTGACAAGTATGTGTCCAATAAGAGTCATGCATACTCCTGCCATTTACCCGTGCCCCAGCCATTTAAACATTTGCCTCTCAATTACTTGGACTGTCTGTCTTGGCTTTTCTCTGTCTACGATTACCCATCGTCTTGATGCAACCTATTGCAAAATACTTGATAACTTCAATTGAATTGAAGTTATCAAGTATTTTGCAATAGGTTGCATAGGTTGCATCAAGACGCTGGGTAATTCTAGACAGAGAAAAGCCAAGACAGATATTCCAAGTAATTGAGAGGCAAATGTTTAAATGGATGGGGCACGGGTAAATGGCAGGAGTATGCATGACTCTCTTATTGGACACATACTTGTCAGGTTAGTTTTTGGAAAGGCATGCCCTGCCTTTCCCGTCAATAATTGGGAAAAATTGTAATTTATTAGGTAGCTTCAAACCTGTTTAAAAGCTCGTTTTAAGTGTCAAAATTACTCTTAATTTTGAGCAAATTATTTTTTTAAGCTAATCCATGCTCTTTTCTAACATAAAGAGAACGAGAAAAATAGGGCTCCGTTACACTTCATAGTATGTTCCACATTGATATATTTCCAAATATGATTAAGTAAAAATGTGAGCCTAGTTAATGGTTCTATGCTCAGGTCAATTTTTTCCCCTTGATATTTAAGGTGCTTTTACTTAATAAAATCTATCAGTTCTAGATTAGATTCCTTTGTTCTAAAACTTGAGATTAGACGAGATTGACAAGATTAAAACAAGGGTATTTGTTGTTGTAGAAACTTCGAAAAAGGCTCATTCGATTGGAAATTGAGGGGCTAGTGCCCCTCTAAATAGTCGAAACTGATTGGAGGGCGATTAACCCCCCTCCAACGCCCACCATTTCCCCAATCACATCCAATCAAAATTTTTGAAATAGCCATATTGTTCAATGTAGTTAAAAAGTCCAGAAATTATGTCTTTGAGGATGACGACCTCCCCCCCCCCCCCACAACCCTCAAGGCAAGGGTCGTAAGTTTTGCCCTGGGACCATATAAGGTTTATATAGAAGGGTTTTCGTATAAACTTCGGATGAGTCTCATTAGATTCGTACTCAGATTTTCTAATGCCCTTTTTAAGATTAAAATTGATTGGATGGTGGATACCCGCCCCTCCCCCCGCCCCTCACACCTCGTATTTTCCCGAAATGTATCTGATAGAAATTTTGAGATAGCCATTTGTTATTATAGAAACTTCAAAAAATTCTAATTCCATTTGAAATTGAAAGGACCTTTTTTTAATAGTCAAAAATGATTGGAGGGTAGCAAGCCCCTCCCCCACACCTATTAAATCCCAAAACACATCTAATCAAAATTTTGAGATAGCCATTTTGCTCAGCGTAGTTGAAAGATCTAAAAATTATGTCTTTGAGAATAACACCCCCCCCCCCAATTGCCCTTAGCGCAAGGGTTGTAAGCTATGCCCCGAGGGCATATAAGGATTTTATAGAAAGGGTATTCGTATAAACCCCGGAAGGGGCTCATTGGATCGGAAATCAGATTTTCTAGTTCCTTTTTTAAGAGTCAATGTGATAGGGGGCAGCCCCCCCCCCCTCTACGTTGTATTTTTCACAAATACATCCGATAAAAATTTTGAGACAGCCATTTGTTCAAAAATCATCCAAAGATCATACAATAAGGCCTTTGGGGTGGGCAGAATCCCCCAGAGTCTGGGGGTAAGGGTTGTAAGTTATGCCCAGGGACTAATAAGGTTTTTATGAAAGTGGTGGTCGTGTGAACTTTAGAATAAGCTCATTTAACTGGAAATGTAAAATTATAGTTCCCTTTTAAGAAATTTCCTCTAATGTCTTTCGGGTGGACAAAATCCCCCAGAGCCCATAGGCAAGGGTTGTATGTTATGCCCCGGGGCATATAAGGTTCTTTTGGAACGGGTGGTCGTATAAGCTTTGGATCGGATGAAACTCATTTGATTTTAAGTCCAAAGCTTTAGTGCCCCTTTTAAGAGTCAAAAATAAATGGAGGGCAATCAGCCCCCCCCCCCACAAGCCTTTCATTCCCCAAAACATATCATATCAAAATTTAAGAGATCCATTTTGTTCAGCCTTGTTGAAAGGCTCAGTAAATATGTCTTAGGGGATGTCAACCTCCCCACAGTCCTCAGGACAAGGGCTGAAAGCTAGGCAATGCGTTCATTGTTTACACACAGTATATGTTATTGAGAAATGTATACATGTTTGAACTTTACTTTCCCAGAAGACGAAGGACATTTAGTTGAGCCTTTCAGAGGATGTTGAGGGGAGTGTATAATTATATCAAAACACGTTGTGTGTATAAGGATTGTCAAAAGGGTGTAACACAGGAATAACTGTGTGTATTAATTTGAAAAATTCAGGATGATAAGGGATATGATCAAAAAGTCAATATTTGCATGCTACCAATACTACTACAATTACCACTTTTACTGCTGCCAGACTACTCTATTTACAGTATTGAGGGGAAATTCGAGCTAAATCAAAAGACGCTATGTGCATGCACATTTTCAAAATAGCGTATCTCAAGAATTTATTTGGGTATTAAGTTGGAACTTTCAGAGAATAATTAGAGGGTAAGATCGTCTCACCAAAAGGCAATATGTGCGCACTACTGCAAATACTACGGTTAATGCTGCATTTACAACTACTACTTCTATTGATACTACTTGTAAGGCTAAGAACACTGAGAGGGAAATTTGATAACATACAGGTTATCAAAAGGACATATTAGCAATGTCATAGCAACGGCTAATTTTATTAAGTTGAAACTTCTAGGATATGATGAGAGGGATGTTCTACTGATCAAAAGGCAATATGTCAATACTAGTAATATCAGTACTACTACTGTGACTACTATTACAACTATGCCTAAGGGTATGCAGGTGAAATTTTCAAGGAATTTTTTTCTTTTCTTTTTTTGGGGGGGGGGGGAGTAGGTGAACTGAGTCACAACACGCTGTCTGTATGTAGGTTGTCAAAAGAGTGTAAAAGCAATCTCTTAGGAACAGTTTGGTGTGTGAAGTTGAAACTAGCAGGGCTTGTTGTGAGGGATATTGAACTAATCAACAGAAAATATTTTCATCCTAATGCTACTGCATCTTCTCATACTTCTACTACTGTTACTATTATCACTACTTCTATTACTACTACTGCCATTAAAGCTTAGGCTTCTACAATTAATTCTACTGCTAATGCTACTTTTACTGCTATTAAAGCTAAGTATATTAAGGTAAAAATTTTGGGATATATAGAAACTAAATGGAACTATCTTGAAACACACTATGCCCACACAGGTTGTCAAGCGGACGCATCAGAAATGCTTCAGGAACGGTTGATGGTATTAAGCTGAAACTTTCAGCGTATGTTGAAGGGGATGTCGAGGAAACCGAAGGTGATATGTGCATGCTGCTACTAATGCCTCTACGACTATTGCTACTGCGCAAGCTAAGGGTATTAAGGTGAAGCTTTTAAGGAATATTGAGGCGAATGTTGATCTAATTCAAAACAAACTATGAGCGTGTGAACTTTCAAAAAGGTGACAATAGAATATCTGAATAACAAATTATATTATTAAGTTAGACCTTTAAGGTTGAGTTATGGAAGATTTTGAACTAGTCAGAAGGCGTTATTAGTATACTTTGAATACTACCGCTACAGTTACTGTAACTAATGACGCTAAGGGTAAGGTGAAACTTTTAGGGAAAGTTTAGGAGGAGTGTCAATTAGATGAAAAAACTGTCCGCATGCAAGTTTTCGAAAGGGCATGTAAACAATATTATAGGCAGCACCACTCTATAATAGCTAGAAATATCATTGAAAATTTTAAAGGAGCTGATTTTCAAAATTAAAAGTTCTGGTGCCCTTTTTAAGAGTAAAAAAAGATTGGAGGGCAAGCAGAACTTTTCTGAAGCCCATTCATTTTCCAAACGCATCCAGTCAAAATTTTGAGACAGCTATTTTGTTCAGCGTAGTACATCGGTCCAGCAATTGTGTCTTTAGGGATATTGGGTATTCCACCACCCCACCCCCCAAATCACGTAATTGGCCCATTATACTTTGAAACTAAATGTTGCTTTAAACTAAATAAAAAAAACATTGTGTTTATGGTTGCCAAGAAGACACCTCAGCAATGTATCGAGAACGACTGGGAGTATTAAGTTAAAAATTTTGGGGCTAATAATATTACTACTTCTGTTTTGCAATTTAAATAAATGAAAAGAGTGTAAGTGTACCCAGGTTGTATGCCAACCCAGGTATGCCAACCCCCCACAATCACGTAATTGGCTCATTATACTTCGGAACTAAATGTTGCTGTAAATTAAATAAAAAAAAATTCTGTTTATGGTTGCCAGGAAGAAACCCCAGCAATATATCGAGAACGACTGGGAGTATTAAGTTAAAACTTTTGGGGCTAATAATATTACTACTTCTGCCCTTGCAATTTAAATTAATAAAAAGAGTGTAAATGTACCCATGTTGTCAAAGAGCATAGATAGAATCTTTTGGGAAAGATATTGTCTTATTTTTCAGGTCAACTTCAGGAGTTGTAAAATCCAGCAGTTCGTGGTAACCAACTGTAAGTAAGGAGTGACCCGGCTCAATAGTAACCAAAACTCTAAGAAAACGGAATATTGATACTAATAGATACACCAAAAGAATCAAATATTTATGCTGATTTCAAATCTATAAGTTCCATCAAGTTTAGATGAACCCATCGAAAGTTACGCGCCAGAGACAATTTGCCCCATTTCGAAAAAAGGTGGAACACCCCCTAAAAGTCATAGAACTTTAATGAAATTTACACCATCAGATTCAGCGTATCAGAGAACCCTACTGTAGAAGTTTCAAGCTCCTATCTGCAAAAATGTCAAATTTCGTATTTTTTGCCAGAAGAAAGATCACGGCTGCGTGTTTTTTTTTGTTTTTTTTTTTTCCAGGGGTGATTGTGTCGACCCAGTGGTCCTAGAATATCGAGGGAGGGCTCATTCAAGCGGAAATTAAAAGTTCTAGTGCCATTTTTAAGTGACCAAAAATGGAGGGCAACTAGCCTCCCTCCTACGCTCATTTTTTCCCAAAGTCACCCGATCAAAATTTTGAAATAGCCATTTTGTTCAGCATGGTCGAGAAATATAATAGCTATGTCTTTGAGAATGATTTAATCCCCCACAGTCCCTGGGGGAAGGGCTGCAAGTTATCAACTTTGCCCAATATTTACATACCATATAGTATTGGTTATTGGGAAGTATACGGACGTTTTCAGGGGGGATTTTTTCTTGTATTGGGGAGGGGTTGGGGGTTACGTGGGAGAATCCCTACATGGAGGAAATTTTCATGGGGGAAGGGACATTGCTATGAAGGGGGCGCCGGATTTTCCAGCATTATTTAAAAAACAATCAGAATTAAAAAAAAAAAAAAACTGAAAAACTTTTCAACTGAAAACTTAAAACGAACAGAAACTATTACGTATAGGATTTGGTTCGCCCCCTAGTCAATACCTCGCTCTTTACGCTAAATTTTTTTAGTACTTTCATAAGAGCTATTTATTGTAATTAACGGCCTTTGTGATTTAGGGGCCATTCTTAAAGAATTGAAAAGAAATCGAACTTTAGCGTAAAGAGCGAGGTATTGATTAGGGGGCGAACCCCTTAATATACGTAATAAAAATATGCGAATATAGAAGTTCGTTACGTAAGTTAATTCGTAAGTTACGTACATTTATTACTTATAAAAACGTTCGTAAATAAAATTAAACAACTTTCGGGAAAGCCATTTAGCCAAAAGAAAAAGTAAGGTTAATTTGCAAATTTTGTTTTAATTATTCATGTACGGTGAGCCAAAACCAGAACTTGAATTAATTCAAAAACATTCAGAAATTAAATAAAAAAAAACAAATTTTTTTAACTGAAAGTAAGGAGTGACATTAAAACTTAAAACGAACAGAAATTATTCAGTATATGAAAGGGGATGTCCCCTCCTCAATGCCTCGATCTTTCCGCTAAAGTTTGACTCTTTCTCACAACTCTATTTCTTAAAACAATAGAACATTTTAGCGTAAAGAGCGAGGCGTTGGGGAGGGGACAGCTCCTTACATATACGAAATAATTTCTCTTCGTTTTGAGTTTTAATGTCGCTCCTTACTTTCAGTTAAAAAAATTTGTTTTTTTTTATTTAATCAAATTAAAAAATGATGTTAGTGTCAGGATTAAAAATTATTGAATAAGTTTCTCCAACATACAAATAGAAACCCAAACTATGGATTTTTATAGAAAAAAACTGAAAAGATATAAAATATTATTTTTTTCCATGAAAAACACTATGTCAATAAAAAACGGAAAGAAATTAGTTTTAAAATCTTTTTCCACAAAACAAGTTTTTCACAGAAAATTAAAGAGCTCCATTAAGCCAAAAATGAGTGGAAATAAAGTCAAATAATCTTTCAAGCGTAAAACTACCAAAAATTACTATCAATAAATAAATAAACCTCAAAACGAACAGAAATTACAATATATAATAACATATATAATTATATAATTAAAACAATAAATTTATAATTACAATATATAATAATAAATAACAGAGTCAAAACTCAAAAAGAACAAAAATTAACATTAGTACGGCTGATATGATAACCCCCATTCCTTCTCAAGACCGGAATATAATTTAGGCTTCACTGAAAACAGAACATGTTTTAAGTGTCCTCACTTTTTTTACTTTCATAAATAAAAATTATGGAAACTTTGAGGAATAAATATCACTATATGTCGATTAACCTGACAATCCACGTTCCTTCGTTTTTTTTCCGTTGTTTTCTTTCAGTAAAGCGCAAATTATGTTCTGGTCTTGAGAAGGCATGGGGGTTATCAGCCGTACTAATGTTAATTCTTGCTCCTTCTGAGTTTGACTCGGCTATTTATTGTAATTTATTTAATTTATTTATTGATAGTGATTTGTGGTAGTTATACGCTTGAAAGATTGAGTTTATTTCCGCTCATTTTTGGCTTAATGGAGCTCTTTACTTATGGTTGAAAAAATTATTTTGTGGAAAGTTTTTAAAATTAATTTCTATCCAAAACTAATGATAAACCAGCAGTATAACGCTACGATGTCCTTCAAAAAATGTGTGCTAAAATGTGAAATTCGCATGCTGTCCTTCGAGATTCATTCCCGGTGCCATAAGCTGTGGAATGGAAAGATTTAGTATCTCGAATTAAATATTGAAAAAAGAAGTCATTGGATCTTTCGCTATCATTTAAGTTATCTAGGGTTTTTTCTTTGAGCTTGATCTTATCATAAACCGTTCTTGGAGTGTGGGCCAGACACGCACGGAGGGGAAATTTTGCGCCCCTGCTTCTGTCCCTGATACATTTCTCCGCTTTTCCTATTAAATATTATTTTTTTCTAATTTTAATGCTATAAATGTATTGCACATTTTTTTTTGTCATAGATTATTATTGTTATTGAATGTATTACTGAGTGTTAGTGTTAACTATATCCAACTTTTTTTTCCAGTGGAAAGAGACAACTGAAAACGCTTTAAAGACTATGGAAGCCAGAGAAATAGCCGTGAGACAAGATATCTTTGACAAGTTGGACGGTCATTTTCTAGGCTCTATTTTTAAGGCACTGGCGGCTCCACCCCCTGAATGCCAAGAAGTTTTTTTGCCTCAAATTCCCATTGGGGACAAGTCTGATTTTAATATGCCTCACATTAAAGAAGCAGAAATAGCTTGGCTAGCTTCCCAGTTAAATACAAATTTAAATCTAATTTGTGACATAGGGATTCCACTGACTTTCAACCCAGATTCTGAGCAGAAACTGAGCAGTATAAAGGAGGTTGTTGTAGGACTTAAAGACGCTATTGCTGAGATTAAACATGTGATTCAAGATGTAAAGGTTTCGAGTTGCTTAGATATAAAGATGGCTTGTGAGAGTTTACGAGCAGTTGTTGTTGCTACGGAGATATCATTAGCATCCAAATGTGATTATGACTATAAAGACTGGCTTACATATGAAAAAGAAATGATTGCTGACTTTGTAAATGAAGGGAATGAAAAAGGGTTGCAGCTTTTAAAACGCTTATCCTTAATAATAAAAGAACGAAACTCTTTAGAAGAAAATTTGAAACAACTCAATGAAGAAATGGATGTTATAAAAGGAGCTGAAGAAAAGATGAACGCAGAGCTAGATAAGCATAAAATGGAGTTAGTAATGTTAAAGCAAGAAAATGAGGTGTTGAATAAGGAGAAATGTGATATTTTTGAAACAACACAAATATTAAAGGAGGAAAACGCAGCCTTAATATCAAACGTTAGTGTATTACGTCAGCTAAGTGAAAATAATACGTCGGAAAGACGTCAATTGCAAGAACATTTAGCCACTATGGAAGCCAAATTGACAGAAGTTAAAGATAAATTTAGAGAAGTTAAAGAAGAAAATGACAATTTGAATAGAGCATTTTTGGATCTTGAAAAGCTTAAGGAAGCAGCGAAACGTTTTGAAAGAGATAATGAAGAAATGGCTAGTGAGAAAAAGGAGTATTTGGAGAAGCTGAAGGTTTTTGAAAATAAGATATGTAGTCTGATTGACCAACTTCATTCAGAGACTCAAAAAGTGAAAGATTCTGATGTGGAAAAACAGTGCCTTATTGACAAAGTATCGATGACTGAAAATGAGCTTAAGAGTCTTAAGATCCTTGTGAAAAATCTTGAGGATGAGAGGGAAGAGATTCTTCGAAAAAAAGAAGAGTTAAACTCAGTTAAAGTGGGATTAGAAACTGAGAATGCAAAATCAAAGGAAGCATATAAAGAGGCGAAAGACACATGGGAAAGTCACGAGAAGCAAATCATATTGGTACATGAGCTTGAACTTGAGGAAGTGCAGTCCACTTCGGATGAAATCATTAAGGCTCTCAAAAAGGTTGATACTCGATTTTTACTTTTGGGCAATGAAAAGTCCTTATTTTCCGTATTTTTTTTTTCTAGTCTGTCTGGTATAGTGTGTGTAGCCTAGACTGTCTAGTCTTGTCTGCCTAAACTGGTCTGTCTAGTCCTTTAAAAGTGACTACATTCACCAATATCATTTTTTAACAGCATCATACTGTATCAACACGATAGAACATATTAGTGAGTCACTGATCAGTCCTCGGAAGCTGTTCTATTAGGAATTTCAAGGGAATCATTGAGCTGAAACTTAAACTACATGTTATAAAATATCTTACACTACTTATCATTTCACACTATAATATAAAAATGTATTTTTGACCCAAACCAAAAAATTGAGAAAAAATAGATGAATAGCAAAACAAAAAGACAAGCAAATAAAATTGCAGCAATGATGACAAAAATAAAGACTAACGAAAAGAGAAAGAAAAAAGAACAATTTGCAATGAGCCTGAATGAGGTTCTAAAGCAAGAAAAACATCTTGGGACAGCTCATTCAATAGCTTCTCAAACAAAAAAGAATGTCAGTAGCTACATATTGGGCAACAATTTTTATCCAGTTACGCTACCACTACTACTACTATGAATGCAGCTTAGAACCAAGCTGTCCGAAACCGACACTGCTGCAAACGCTTCTCCTCCAGCCCAATTTTGGGAAATCCACGTTAAAGATATTGTCCATAGAGCTAATGCGTCCTTGTCTCTCCTTAAGCTCTTGAATAAGTTTAATGTCCCTCCGTCCCATTCTTTATGGATCTATATTTCCTTTGTCCGCCCGAATCTTGAATATGCCGTTCCAGTTCGGCATCCTGGCATCTTCCGCTATGAATCAGAAAAAACTGAATCCTTTCAAAAAAGAGCCCTGAGAATAATTCTTTTTATTCTCAGGGCTACCATACTCGCTCCTTCTAAAAAAAGGCCAAGCTGGAAACACTCGAGCACAGGAGAGAAACGTTATGCCTCAGTTTTGCAAAAAATGCAATTATAAACCTTCGCACGTTAAACTTTTTCCCCAAAAGACACTTTCCACCAAGGCACCGCTTGCCACGTACTGTTTCTGAATCCGTTCCTATCTTATCCCCCATCCGTTGCTTTACCTCCAGGTATGAAAAAAACCTGTCATCCCTTCATTATTGATAAAAATAAACAGTTAGTTATCCTCTTTTTTTTTTTAGTACTGGTGATACCCGAGTTTTATGTTCGTTTGATTTTGTTTTTGTTCCCTCCCACTTTTTATATTTTCTATTTTAAACCTTTTTGACGTATTTTATTTCAATCCTTTTTAGTTTTATAGTTTATACTTTTTTAGCTTTCTGGCATTTTGCCGCTTAATATTTTTGACTAATTCTGATACTGTTGTTTTTGGCATTCTTTTGCCAGTTTTTCAGTTGTTTGGTTTTCTTGTGATATATATAAACTAAAAAAAAAAACTGTTTTAACCTTTGGGTATGTGGAAATTTGGCTGGTAGTGGTTAAATCAATGAAAGATTATTTTTTTTTATATCTTTACTCCTGTTTTAATGATGAGAATATGTATCTGTCAATATTGATTCCAAAAATGTACATTTTACTTAGTTTGGGTTTTACAATAAAAAAAATGTACATCAGAAAGACTAATCAGGCAAAAAATTAAAATAACTGACTTATTAATATTTTATCTCAAGCAAGGCAAATTCCTTATTCGAACCCATAAGTGTGATTTTTCAGAAAATTCAAAAGACAAACGAGTTTTTTTTTGTTTCTTTTTCGAACGCTGTAAGAGAATATTCAATTTTTTTTTCAAAGGCAAGCAAATAAATCTCGTTATACAACTTGTATGCAATCAGTTGGTATCATTAATTGGTGACAAATTTTATACGTAGTTTGGTAACTATAAATAACATTTCGAATATGGATAAATCCTATTATTAGACAGTGAAAAAAAAAAATATACTGGATATTTCGATCACATATAAAGTGATCGTACATGTGAGTATTTGAACTGCTTTTTATCGCCATAAAGGCAGTTTGGTCTTCGATATTACCTAAGTTTGGTAACTATACACTGTTTTGTCTCACGCCTCGGAGGATCAAGTTAGGACTATCAGGAAAATATTTCTTTTTGAATGGGGAGGGGCTAAGGGAGCTTAAAATCATGGGGGCATTTCTTTTTTTGTGCGTAAAGTCAATTTATTTATTTATAAGCCACATAATATTACTCAGATGGTGGTGGAATAAAAACGGAATTAAAATATGAAGAGAAAAATATATAATCAACAAAAAAGAAATGAATAAGGTAGTGGTGAGGGTATAAACACGTATAGCATGTATTCTACATTCAGTTTGATTGCCTTACTAAAGGAACGTTGTCTATGCTTACCTTTTTACATTTTTTAGGCTCTTGAAGATAAGAATAATGAAAATCGTGAACTAGCAATGAAAGTAGAATTTCTTGAAACTCAATCTAAAGAAGCTGTGACAAATCAAAATTTAATCGATTCTCTTATATCAAAACACAGGAAGGAAATCGAATTGAAAGAGAACACACTCAGAGATGATTACGAACAACAGATAAATATAATGAAACAGGGAATCGAAGCTCAAATTGAAAAAGAAAAAAAGAGCAGCATAGATATGGAAAAAGATACAAAAATCGAAGAGTTGAATAAGACTATCAACGGAATTAAAAATGATCATGCAAGAGTTATTGCTGATCTCCGCTCAACTTTGGAAGAAGAATACTTGAAAGGTTTGGAAACTCAGAGGCAAAATCTAAGCATACAGTATAGACAAGAATTAGAAACACAGAGAATGCGTTTTCGCATGGTCACTTCTAAAGCTACATCTGACTTGGCTGATCCTGATTTATCCAGAAGCTTACGTACAGATCCCATGACCAGTAGCGTAATATTGTCTTCGCCTTCTTCTCCTAGACTGATGCGTACAGTTTCCAAAGAAAAGCCCCAAAAAGTTATTGCTAATGAAGGATCAATTGTTACTGTAGAATACGACCCGAATAGAAGTGCATGGTTTGTTGTTGGCAATACTGACGCTTTACATTTGGTGCATACTGATTGCACTTCAAGTCTTGGAGATCCTGCTGGTCAAGCTAGGGTTAAGATCACTAAAAAAGAGTGTTGTATGGTGAGAAAAGATGGTAATCGGTATAACTTACCGCGGGGTAAACAGTTCTTTCGAATCAGGGTTGAAAAAATGAATATTCAAGAATAGTTGTTGGAAAAGCGGTTATTTTTAATGTCATTCGGGGTAGTACCATCTAACCATCTTCTAAAATCATCTTCTCCGTTCGTCATCAAAGCTATCAAGTAAGTCTTAACTATCAAGTCCGGTTGAGAATTAGCAAAAAAAAAAATAAGAGAGGCACTCATTAGATTTTTTTCGTAACTGCTTTTGTCAATACTTCTACCAAAGTGTAATTCGAAAACTACACAAAAACTACACTTTTGAAAAAAAATAATGAGAGGGGGTAGAGTGCACACTCCTTCTATCTCTCCCATTAGCACTGGTTATAGAAATACAATTATAGTCCGAAAAGCACATCCACTTTCTAATAAATAAAAATTGGAGCGGGGGGCAACCCCTTACCTTGGGTTACCTGATGATAAAGTTAATTTAGATTAAAAACGTGTTTGATATAACTTAAATAGTCTTAATTTCTTTTTTTTAATTTCATTGACGAAGTTGGTATAACATGACAGGCACGTACACAGAAATGTGTTTCGGGGTTGACCAAATCCCTTATTCTGTGAGAAGTATCAGAAAATGATGAGGAAAGAAAAAAATCATGAGATTTCGGGGGGGGGGCCCTCTTGTCCTCAGTATTTACCCGTTCAATTCTGTTTGGTAAAGATTCGTTGTGTATCTGGGGGACCATATTGGATATAAATTATTTAACAATGAACTTTCAAAATGGAGTTATTTCGTTTTTTTAATAAGTTGACTTTTAATAGTGAAAATTGGCAATAATTGCATTAGTATTTCTCTTTAATGGTTACTATTTTATCTGGTGTATTATAGACAATCAATTCGCTTTTTATCTTATTTCGACTTGTGACGGGATGATTTTCGTTGACTGTATTCTTGGAAATTTTGTCACAGAAAGTCTTGTTTCCACATTACTTAGTTACAATTGTGGCTTCAATATCATATTGTTTTTACTGTTTTTTCTAGTTTAGGAAATAGAATTTGGAAGTCGGGCATGTTTTTACCTGCTGTGTGCAATGTGCGTAAGGGGGGCTTTCAGACCCGAGCCCCCTCCCCTCCTGAAGTATTGATGTTACTACGATTTCACCCACAGTCATCTATAGTTTAATTGTTTTTTTTTTCATTTGCTTAGGGGAGAGGTCCAAAAACTCAGCTGGGAAAGGCAACTGCCTCCTCCCTATTGTGTGGAAGTATATATACATCCTCTCTCTTATGGTGAAATTACTTTGGGCTATTATTTTGCCATTTGTTATTGTGTTTTGTAAGACTGGGAGTTTTGTTCTGATTTTAGTGAAACTCGTGTCTCACCCAATTTTTTATTGCCCCCCCCCCCAAAAAAAAAAAAAAAAATTCAAAGATTTTATTAACGATTTCAGAACTTAGCTGTAAATCGATACATAAAAAAAATCCAGTAGAACAAACAATATAAATATGGTGTTTGAAGGTGTATTAGTCTAGAAGTCTTATTTGAGGTACATCGGAGTTTATATTTTATCCGCATGGAGATTTTGTATTACATATACTTCCACGGGCACCCCAAGGGAGGTATCAGGGAGAAAGCCCCCCTCCCTGGTAAAGGAGATGACATTTTATGATGGTATAAAAGAAAAATGAGAAATATTCCCTTGTTGGTAAAAACCTAACTGTTGGTAAAAGTATTACTCCTGATAGTAACCTCTATATTACTCTGATAGTAACCTCTGATAGTAACCTTGCGGCGCTCTTCTTTACGTCTAATTATATGTATTATTTGCTGGCTTTTCATTTTGGAAACTATAGTATGTGTTATATAGGATTACAAAGGAGTTGTTTCAATGTTTAGTTATTTCCTCTTTTAATAGCGGACGGCATTGTTAGAGATATTCAAAAAGGTTATAAAGTCTACATCAGTTAATTTATATTTTGAGGTTCCATGTCGATTCTGCGAGATTCGCTGTTCTATCAGTTGTTCGATTGTGTGTCGCTAGAATTGGGTAGTTATCAACTTTATGGGTGGTTAGTCCATAAATAGACCAGAATACTGTAAAGACAACATTGCTTCATTAGAAATTGAATAGCTAATAATGTTATGTTAATTCTCGGTAAAGGCTATGGTAATTTTGAGAAGGGTTTGGAGTTGTGCCTTTTGGCATGTAAATTTTCTATATCTAGTGCAGAATTTGGGTTGTGCCCATCTTCTGAGAACGTGTTTACATTTGGTGTTTTCTGCTAAACTTGGCCGGAAATCTGGGAATACAACCCTTGATGTGATATGGCCTGATTCGCCCTTTTTCGGATGCGCCTTGTCTTGTTCAGTGTTCCAGTTTTCCAGAAAACGCCAAACGTAGACTCGCTCTGGGTGATTTGGCATCACTATTTAATACCCATCCAAGTTCGTTAAACAATGCAATAATTCGTTGAATTATGAAAATGATTTTGTTTTAGATTTTATTAATTCGATTCCCATGAAGTCTCGTCAAAAGTGAACATGATTCTTTCTTAAAAGACCGGAAGAAAAGTTTCTAAATGTCGCCATGTTGGTGGTTGATTTATCTTATCCGAAAAGCCAGTATTAAAAAAAGAAAAATGCCAACGTTTAATGCAAGTTGTTTTCTCAAATCTCCTTCACTCGAACCATTTTTTTCGCCTATTTAAGCTTACTGTCTATAAACTGTGGTTTTGTATTACCTATTTTCATTATCAATCAGTTCTTCCTTATTTTCAGTATTGGTTCTTCTTCAGGAATCTAGAGTATTCTTCAGAGGTTCCTGTAGATTTCTGAGAAAAGTGAATTAGTCTGAAAATCTCGAAAACTGCATTTTCTTATGCGCAGGATTTTGAATTTTATAGGGGCTTCTCCAGACAAAACCCGGAGGGGGAGCTCCTTCTTTTCGCATGTATATGATATATCCCCTTTTTAAACTTCAAAATATTAAGCACTGTGCAATAATTAAGTATATAGTCAGACAGACTAGACATTTTCCAGATATATTATTGCTCAACAGAATTCAGTAAAAAAACTTTTTTTCTTTCTGGTTGACTTTTGCTGATGGTTGGATTGTGGAATTGGGTCTCTCAGTGACAATATGATTATAAATTTTGATCAGTGTTAATACTTTCAGAACAGAATTTTTTCCTTTTTAACTATTTTGCGTGAGGGATTGACTACTTAAAGAAATCACGTACATCAAATGGCGTGTGCCACTATGTGCTACACGTTGCGCTCCGAGCATGTACTCCAGGTGATGGACATGGGTAGCCCCTCGATTTTGCGTGGCAGGTACGTCAAAAGGTCCTGATATGTCGCTAGTCCTATATATGGGTTTAATTTATTTGTCAGTCCTCTTGACTGACTTGACTTGATAAAATACCAAAACTTTTAAGGATTAATCATTAGAATAGAATTAATTAGCCTAATCATTAATCATTAGAATTAATAGGGATAGTCATTAAAGAATTTTGAATTTCTCAAACCAAGCCGAAGTATTACTCTTATGGGAAACCGGATTTTTAAACATGTGCATTTGTAAAAAAATAGGTTGTTTGGTTTGTGGATGTTGGATATTTGTTGCAAAAAAGCGAAGTCTTATGAGGTAACCCCACCCCCGTCTTGTCAATACATTTATCTAAATTTTTGTGAATGCTAAATAAAATTTGCAAGAATTTTAACATTTTCCCCTAAAAAAGATAGCATCATGAGTTTCCGTACCCATTAGGAACTTAATAATCCATACTGAGAAGCCATATCAGGTGTGTATGTGGAACTTGTATTCGGGGTTCATTGGGGGAGAGGTTGCTATAGCAAAAGAGGGTTGAATTATATGCAGGATAAGTAAATTTTTGATGAACTTGTAAAATTCTTGGGATTTTTTTGGGTGACAGACTTGGAAACCGCTCCCCTCCCTCCCCATTGTGCATACGCCACGCTTAAATTTCTACTGGGAAAGGCTTAGAACATTTACTCTTTCTTCTTTTTTGTGTGAGACTGTCTGTGGAAAAAGTGTCTTGTCATTTTTTATTTGTGAGATATATTTTGTTTTGTACCTGATTGCTAATCAATAAATAGAGTTTTAATTTTTCTTTTCATTTTTGTAGAAGTGAAAGTTAGTTAAAATAAGGTGGCTTAAAATGCCGGCATTGTGGCAAAGAAATTGAGGAATCTAAATAAGTAAGTTTTATTGCGCTTGACAGTCCTAGGGCCATGGTGATACAAAGCAAAAGGAAAATTCACTTTTAAATAATTGTCATTACATAAACATTACATAACACAAACAAAGAGAAACACAAATCACAAAAATATACTTGTGTGCTCCATTGCCATCCTGAGAAATCGTCCTAAATTTAATATTTGTAAAACATTCATCCCTCATTACATCCACCGACCATCTCTCATCAGACTCACATTTTCCATACACTTCATCTCTCAACTCACTCAATTCTACAACCTTGTACATCACATGACCCGCACTCTCGTCCATACTTCCACGCATCGGCCAAAAGTAAACAAAAAATATATACCCCTAAGCCGTACAAAAATGGCAACTTTGAAATGCAAGCGAAGCGACAAAAATGAAAAATCCTTGTTTGTATCTTGACTTGCGGCTCTTGCCAAGACAGCGTAGAGAACGATGAGACTAGGTGCCTCCAGATCGACCTGTCGCTTACCAGACTCATGACAACTTTCACTGGGATGTAGGCTTAGGCAAGGAGTTCATTGGCTTTGTTTTTCCAACTAGTGGGGAGGGGGGCGTCCTCTGGGATGTTTCCATCCGTGCAGGGTGGGTTCGAAGACAAACACAACCTGTGCTGGGGCGTCTTGTGGCAGACGGAAGAGGTGGCTGTTCCAGCGAACACTGCGCTGGGCATGCTGCGTTTATAATGGAGTTTGCGAAGTACGTGACAGGAAGGTCTGATTGGTAACAAAGTCAGTGCAGTGAAGACCCTCAATTCTTCGAAGGTGTGTGGTTTGAAAGACATCGACTATGTAGAGGACAGGTTGTGCGGATGGCCATATTTCTGCTCCATACAGCAGCACGGTGGTGACTAAAGCGTTGTAAATACGCATTTTAGTCTGACGGCTTGTATTCGGTTTTCGCAAAAGGCTATTCAGTCTCCCAACAACTGATGAGGTTTGGCTATTCGAGATGTAAGCTCTTTTGTGATCGAATCATCCCTCGACAGTGTGGATCCCAGTTCGTGTTTTTATCCCTAAGTGAAAATATTTTTTACCTTTACATTTACAAAAAAATTATGGCTCATTAACTTTTTTTCAATCATTCTTACTCCTCTTAGCAAAAAATGGATTTTGAAACTAACCGCACCTGCGTACCTGTGGTTAGCTTTCGGTTTTTTTGGTGATAATCACACTTGTTTCCTATCTGTAATTATTTTTTTTTTCTTCCAATCAGCGAGCTGGAGAGTTTGACGAGATTGTCGTCGAAGTCCTCTTCAAGGGGCTTTCCTTTTGTATAATGAATAGAAGGGTGTCTAGGTACGTTGTAGGTGTCTAGAGTTAATTTAAAGCTAAAATTTAGGAAGGGTTACTACCTTCCGAGGTGTTCTGAAGTTAATAGACACCAGGATTAGAATTTTAGAAGAACAGTAGGATGTGAAACCGAAGAGTTTGGATTGAATTTGACAATATGGAAGATGAATGGATTAATTTTAGAAAAATAGTTTGCGAAGTAGCAGAAGATGTCTTATGGGGAAAGTTGGACGAACAGAAATTATTCCATATATAAAAGGGGAATTGCCCCTTCCTCATCCCTCGCTTTTTACGCTAAAGTTTGACTTTATGTCCCAATTCCTTAAGAATGACTCGTGAAACATAAGAACCGTTGAATTTGAACGAGAAATATTTCAAAGGACATTACGACTAGGGTAAAGGCCGAGGGATGAGGAAGGGGCAGCTCCCCTCATGTACAGAATGATTTCTGTTCGTTTTAAGTTTTAGTGTTGATCCTTACTTTCAGTTGAAAAAACTTAATATTTATTTAATTAGTAATCAAGAAGTTTCTGAAAATGTGGTTTAATTCTAGTCTTTGGGACTATAATAAAAGATAGGTTGAGATGGCAAGGCCATGTTTTACTGATGAAGGATGACATATGCAAAAGATTTGGCTTTTTGCCCATCCATCTGGGGCAAAACGAAAGGCAAGTCGTTCCAGAACAGGGTGGAGAGAGGTTTTAAGGAAGGATTTGAAGGATTTTAGAACTTTATAGGAGGGGTGAAGAGTTAAGCTTTGAATATATTGAGGTGGAAGAGCAGCGTGTACAGCCGTGTTGACCTCAGGTGGCTAGGTGCTAGTGTTAGTATTATTAGTGGTAGTTTATAAAGTATGAGCAGGCATTTGATTCAACTGATAGAAAAGCTTGAGTGAAGTACATAGTCTTGTATGGTATTTTAAAGAAGTACTGTACATTAAAGCGATTAGTGCCATGGACTCATGGAAGTTAGGTGGTTTGGACCCATCTACCCCACAAAAGTTTTATCCGTTTCGTAAAAACGTAACAAAAATGCATATAAATCAATTTTTGATACGATTTTATAGTTTTTTCAACCTCTCCCCCCGAAAGGAATCCTGGCTACGGCCCTGCATAGACGCGAAAAATGTACGTGAGGTCAGTAGTTAGTTTGGTGCGGAATCAGTGGTTAAGAAGGGTTGTGTCCTAATCCTATTTAGATGAAATTTGCCTTAAAGAACACGACAAAGGCAATGGGAGAATATGATATAAAATGTGAAGGTAAAACTCTCCTGGACTTAGTTTCTGCAGGTATTTGAGCATCCAAGGTAAGAATGTTAGCGAAATAAATTAATTTGTGGAAATCCGAGAGTTCATGGTGCAAGAAGAGTTTGAGAAATTAATGTTAAGAAGACATAAGTCGCTTCAAGTAGGAATGAATGAGGGTCAACAGGTGATATTAGGTAACGAGAAAATCCATCAAGTGAAGAGCTTCACTTACCTAAATAGTACTACTAGTAGAGATAGTGAATTCTGTGGGGTATAAAACATAAGACAGCCGTGGTGCTAGTTTTTTTTTCGCAGTTGAAAAAGGTAAGGCTTTGAAACGTGGGTATATCAAAAGGCGAGGGGGAGGTGCTTCTTAAATGGTTTCCAGAGGAAATATCTAAGTATAATTTTAAGTACGTTTTACGGATGAAGTAAGATAGATTGCCAAAAGTTGTGCATTTTGGCCAAACTAAAAGCAGATCAGTGGCGAAGGTTGTCACTAATCTGTTATATTTGACCGCAAGACTTTGGGTCATGCGGTTAATCTTTTCTCCAGGAAGAACAAATCCTGCAACTATAACATCTTTAACTAGAGACCTGTTCGCCAGTTTGGTGTAAAAAGACAGGCCATGGTGTCCGCAGCAGGTATGTGACATCAAGCGCGGCATTGGAGTCTAAAGGTCAACTTGCCATGTCGCGTATACTTTTTAAAGGTTGATCTGCCATGTATTCCGTTTTTTTTATATATGCAGTCTCATAACATAGAATTGATGATGATAGAATTAGCAGAAGGCTCATTTGAAGTTCTAATGCTTCTTTTTAACTGTCGGGATGAATCAGATGGCACGTTTAAGGGCCTCCCATTTCCAAAGGTCATTCGGTGGCGTATTCGTCCTTAAACAGACAGTCTGTATAAAATGAACGACTATGAATTGACCCATGGAAGAATATCCAAGTAGAAGTAACCACAGAGCATCATTTTGTTTTCAAAGGCGTTTGAAAATGACAGATTTTAAGACTAGCAACACATAAGCGTTATTGCAGGTCTGTCTTCGTGCATCAGTACTATATTCACAGTTAAATTGCTATCAGCCCAGACAGAGAATCTCTAGAGAAAATTTTTCGGGGATTCTACATGAGTGGACGAGGATGGTGCTATGGCCCTTGTCTGTTTTTAAAATATTGAGGATTTTGACAAGAAAATAACGGCTTGGAGCCAAACAACGCACCTTGGATAACTTAGAAATTTAATTATTTGTGAAACTTCAAAAACACTCAAAACTTGTGAAAGTTTTACTCGAGACAAATGTCGCAACATAATCCAAACGATTTTTTGTATTGTTTTCATGACACCAAAAAAAGCCCAGCTTTTTTTTTTAACTCCTATCGGCCTTCAACCTATCGGGTATATACACTGGGCAAAACGAGCCTAAGAGGAGAAATTATCGATTTGGGACACCCCAAAATGGACCAAACATTATTTTGTCAATCGGTATGAAACTTTCGGTAAGTAGACTGGAGCAAAGGGAATTCAATGAGGACAACAAATTTAAAAAGTAGAATTTTGTTGTTCTAATTCGTTATATGAAAGATTTTGTTTGGCTGATTTGCTTGAAAATTTCAGGGCGTTCAATCATGGCCAACATAAAAATCAAGGAAGCATATATGGCTGTATTCGTTACGTCTAACTTTTTTTTGACGAATGACTTTGATATGCATTCACTTAAGCAAAGAAAATATGTTAGAACATGCAAAGATACTTTGATAAAATTATGAATTAAGACGTATGTATATTTAAGGATGGTCTGCAAGATGGGGGTTCGGAAGGCTTCAATCCAATCGAAGACCAAAAATTGTGCGAATTTTCAATCCATATGAATAAAAATACCCCTCCACATATCTTTAAGTTTTATAGTAATGATATTATTAAAAATCCTTTGCAAAAACTTACAGCTGGTCGAAAATTTTGACTCAATGTCGAAATTTTGTCCAACATTTTAGCTCTGAAGCTGAAAAATTGGAAAAAAAAACTTCACTAATATTTGTACTATTAATTAACCCATAATATAACCATCTCAATTAAAAAAT
This sequence comes from Artemia sp. Kazakhstan ARC1039, assembly GCA_029168905.1. NCBI lineage: Eukaryota > Metazoa > Arthropoda > Branchiopoda > Anostraca > Artemiidae > Artemia > Artemia sp. Kazakhstan ARC1039. Next base: position 2,355 of record JAQQPU010006487.1, on the reverse strand, counting down.
GAAAAATTCAATGAATCAAAAGGAGAATTTTCAACGAAAAGGTTTCCTTTTAAATAGCAAAATTAAATGCACAAATATATTTATTCTAAGAAATGCATTTTTCTTTTGTGGATCTTGATTAGTATTTTAATTTTCTTTTTGTTGTTGTTTGACAAATTAAACCCAATCGTTCGAAATACATACCGTATTCAGTAAAGTGCAAATAATACTAATGCTTTTTAGAAGGATAGGAGGGGGGAAGGATGGTTCCCCTCATTTTTTGTGGTAGTTTTGTTTTTAAAACTTTGATTAGCATTGTGATTTTATTGCGCTTTTGTGTTGTTGGGACAATTAAAAGACTCATAGCTTGAAATGCTAATCGTTAACCTCAAAATTTTATGGGAGTTGGCTCAAAACTGTTTGGTTAATAGGTGTGTATCTGGGAGGGGCAACATCTCGAAACTCTTGGAGCAAATCAGAAATTTCAGGGGATGGGACGAGGAAGACTGCTTGATTATTAAAAAAGATGTTTGATTAAGGCCAAATATCTTTTTTCAACACATTTTCGTAAATTTCACAAAAGATATTGACACTTCTTCATCCCGCTTAGAAAAATACAATTGTTTTAAAGTTATTTAACTCATAATGCAACAATCCTTGAACAACAATTGACTGAATCCTGGACTGATAGTACCCCTCCGACTAAAGCTAAAGAGATCTGTTAAAACGGGAGATTTCCTCCGAAGTGGGTAATAAGAGAGTTGTTCCTATGGTCTTGCTCCCCTATGCCGCAAGTATTTTCCTAGCTATAGCCATGGCTAGAGCTACCCTCCTCTCCCCTCTCCCCGTGCGTCGAGTGTACACAAAGGGACTCACTGCATAATCCTTTGGGTGGGGATTTACTTTATCGCTAACTTTTACTGGAAACATTTCTGAATCCTTTCTATGACTCATGTTTTGTTTCCTGAATGAAAACTCAAGTCTCCTAGATTTTGTAAAACATGTGTTTTGCTGTTTTCGTTAAAAAATTGAAAAAAATACCTCCCCCTCCCATATTTTGATTTTTTTCTGTCTTGGAATAAGAAATCGGAAGAATCCTTCTCTACCTTTGTTTTCATGAATTATTGACCCTGGAACCCTGCCCTTCTTAAGTTTCATATTTTTCTTAAATTTGAAATTTTGAGAGTTTCTTAAATATACTACATTATTAAATGCATTACATACTAAATATTGTACTCATCTATACATTGTGCTTTTTCAAATATATGCCCCTCTCCCCAAAGGTCAACCTTCTGGCGTAAGTACAAATCTACAGGCCTGTCCGAGCCCTTCTGAAAAGTTTTTTTTTCCGTTAATGTGGATAAACTATGAGTAGATGCATGTTTCCCTACATCTACTAGAGACCACAGTCAATGTTTACGATCCCAGGGGAGTTGCTGCCCCTCCTGCAAATGCCAAAAATGGAGTGTGCAAGTCTTATAAAATTGTAAATAAATTTTATATGGATATCCAACAAAAAAAGAAGCAGATGGTAGATCTAACCCCTGGAAAAAAAATTTATGCGTTTACTCCTGCATTAAGTCTTGATGCCCTTGTTGCTCACCGCTGAAAAAAAAAATATGGGGAATTTAAGGCAACAGTAGTGATATGGCGCAGAATTATGGTTACTAAGGAACGAAGAGGAAGATATGCTAAATAGTTGTAAGATAAATTGCTTGAGGACAGTGGCGTCGTTGAGTAGGGAGTGGGGGGAGTATTTTTCCAATAATTTGGAAAAAACCCTCATTTGCTCTTTACTTTAAGCAGATAACTTTTTTTTAAATTAATCCATGCTCGTTTTTAACATAAGGCAAATGAGAAAAATAGGGATCCATTACGTTACCCTTCATAGTATGTTCCAAATTAATATTTTTCCAAATATACTGCCTTTTAAACCTTACTGTTAAGTAAAAATGTGAGCCTAATTAATAGCAAAATTGAAAAAAATATTCTATGCTCCCTGTTTCACTACGTTTGCTCAGGTCAATTTTTTCCCTGATATTTAAGGTGATTTACTTCCTAAAACCTGTCAGTTCAAGATCTGCAATAGATCTGCAAATAGGACAAAAATGGAATCATTGAAGAATAAAAAGGTAGATATACAGTAAATATAACTTCCTGAATGAAATAGATATAATTGAAAAAGAAAACAAGACTTGGTGCTTTTTATAATGATATTCGTACTATAACTAGGTAGATCAAATCGGTTGTAGTTTGATCATGGAGTTAAGTAGAGGGGGATCAGCTCCAGGAATGATTCAATTGTTTTAATTTTTAATTCCTGTATTTAATTGAAACTTTATTTATCTTATTTGTCATTGAAATGCCTAATAAGGG
>JAQQPU010006486.1:368-41907 GCA_029168905.1 Artemia sp. Kazakhstan ARC1039 | reverse complement strand
CTTCCCGTGATATAACGTGTCCTCTGAAGTCGATTCTGATGTTTTTAACACTCTATCTATTAGTGCTTTAGAAATATTTTAAAAGCTTCTAAAGTAGAATTTTTGAAAATTTTGAGTTTGGGGGGAAGGAGGATTTCAAAAACATCTTCCCGTGATATAATGTGTCCTCTGAAGTCGATTCTGATGTTTTTAGCACTCTATCTTTTAGTACTTTAGAAATATTTTAAAAGCTTCTAAAGTAGAATTTTAGAAAATTTTAAGTTTGGATGGAAGGGGAATTTCAAAAACATCTTCCCATGACATAATTTGTCCTCTAAAAAGGATTGGGTTATTTTTACTGGTCTCTCTTGTCAAATCCTTTCCCTAATTAATACAGTTTAAATGGTCTTATCAACAGAGTTGTTTGGCATGTGCCTGCTACCCTTAAGGGTAAGGGTTTCTGATAAGACAAGTGTGACATCACAACAAACCTGGTTTCATGTACTATAAAGAAAGTCGGCATGGGTTGAAAATTAAATGGCTTAGGATTTAAATAGGATTTTGGAATATATTTTAATGAACAAGGTTAAAAGCAGAAGTTGTGTAAGGTAAGCAGTGATTTATATTTAGTAATATAGTGATTTATATATTTAGTAATTATATTTAGTAATATAGTAATATAGGATGAAATATGAGTTAAAAACAACTAGTAATGTGCAGTAATTTACCATTATATAGAGGGGGGGATAAGTGGAGGTAGGTACTTCAAAGTACCTTCCCGGGACAAACCTTAGCATGTACATCCATCCCTGAAAGTTTCATTTTCCTAACCCAACCCCTTTCCAAGATAGCCAAAAGTAACTAAAGTAGAATTTTACCTGATTTCGTATATATTGACCCCAGAGTCAAGGGGCATGGGCTATATAATAGTTTTTTTTCAATTTATTGGGGGGGAGGGCAACTTCCCCCTTGCCATCCCCAAACGACGCCACTGGGAGGGGGAGTAGGAGCTGAATGTAAAATGTGTTAGCTAAAATTATTCGGCATATTATGAAGTAAGAATTGTTTTCTTAACATGTTTCCTTCTCAATAACCTCTAATCTAGACCTTAATCTTACCTTAACTAAAATACCCACATGTAGAATCTTACCCATATGAGAAAAAACATGTGACGATTAGCCCTTTAGCCTCCCTCCTCAAACCCTATCAATGCCAATTGTTATTAGCCTGACAATTCCATCAGAATAATGCTGTAAGAATGGACTTACCAAAGGGTTCTAGGATGAATTAATTCCTTTTGTTTTCTCTCTTTTCAATAGGCTAAATCAATTCTACAAAAATATCAACAGTAATGGTTTCAAATTCACTTCCTATTAGATAGCTAAAGAAGCACTGCTGGATATGTGATCATTATTAGCCAACGCTCCGAAAACAAAACATGCCTAGAGCGATTCAACAAATTTCAGTGGGCGTAAAAGATTTTAATTACTTTTCATTAACAATTTGATACGATGAAAGATGCTCCTTGGAAATTAATACTAAGCATGGATACTCCACAATGTCTTTTCCTCTTAGATTATGTTTCAATGATTTTCCAAGCTCCAGCAAATAATATCTAAAAAAAGAAGAAAAATAAATAGAGCTGCTTCATAACGGAAAAATATTAGCACACAAAAAGAACTACCAAAAACACCATCAAGAGTTGTGGCTGAGGGGGCAACAACTTTCCATCACCTGGTGTACATCTCATAACGCCACAAGCGCCGCCCAGTTTCTTCGGAATGGCACAGCTTTAATATAAAAATGCTCAATTTTAATTAATCAAAATGAATTTTTAAGAATATATTGCCTAATTTGATCGCTTTTATCAAATAGTATTATGATGTTTCCGGACGTCCTAATGCTTAGACAGGTAGACGTGGGTGAGTACGGAAGGAATAAGCAGGGCGAACCTCCAGCATTTTTATTGGGAGGGCAAGAGGGGTCCATATCCGGATAGTCAAAGGGCATGGGATGCATAATAATTTTTTCTTCACATTACTGGGGGGGGGGGAAAACCACCCCCCCCCCCCCAAACGACACCCCTGGGAATAAGGCCCATAAAGAAACGGAAAAAATAAATAAAATAAAGCAACAATCTAAGAATGCTTTACTTTTATACTAATAAAAGTGTCCTTAAATGGTTTACATATACCATACCAAAGCTCCTATATTGTTTTATGTTTTCAGTAAAGCGCTAGTTTTCTGTAATTCTACAAACATAGAAAAATATCACCAGTTGATTTATTTATACTAGTTTTATTGATATGTGTTAGATAGGCTAGGAAGTAATAATTTTTGTTCGTTTTAAGTTTCAATTTCGCTCTTTGCTTCCCTCGGAAAAACTTTGTTTTTTTTTAATTAATCTTTGCACGTTTTTGATTAAAATTTAATTTAGAAACAATACTGCCATGATCTTTTTTATTTATATGGAATAACTTCTGTTCGTTTCAAGTTTTAATGTTGCTCCTTAGTTTCAGTTCAAAACTTATTCTTTTATATAACTTCTAATGACCTCCAATCTAGGGGAGATAAGACACCTTAACCCTTATTAAGGAGCTGAACGAAGAAGCCGTACAAGAATTGAGGAAAAATAAGTTTAGAGTGGAAAGAAAAATCTAAACATAGTGTCTTTTCTTTTTGTAAAAATTTAAAAAAAAAGAAGAAATAGATCTTTAGTTCTTTATTTTAAAAAATCAAATTTAGTAGCACTTAAAAAAGTAGCTCAGGGCGAGTAGTTTCGACAAAAAAGGTTAACTAAGCGGACAGGTTTGCGTATCGACATACTTGTGGAAAATTTTGCTAGCTCAACAGAAATGTGCCTTTAGGCTTAGGGAGTTATTTGACCTGTCCCTATATAGAAAGCCACTCATTACTTAGAAATGAATCGAAATTTCAAAAAAAAGATCATTTCATGTGTAGTTAGAATAAATGGTATTATAAACTAAGTTTGTTTTCATTTCAAAAATTTTGGGAAGAATTACCCGAATACTCCTACATAACTGTTAATCATTTTTCTTTCTTCCTCTTTGGATGCACAGTCTTACGTATGGAGAGAATATTGGTGGAATTGTCAAGTAAATAATTTGAATAAGTAAGTATAACAATAAATAATAGTTCTTTAACATACAACTTTGAGTAGTTCCAGAACCACATGCCTACACTTCTCCAATTACTAAGTGGCAAGGGGTTGGGATCAGGGGCGTAATTTCCTACGGAGAAGAGGGGGCAACTGCACCTACAAAACCTCTGTTTCCCCCAAGACCCCAGTTTGCCCCCCAGCTGCTGAAATTTAGTTTATCCAAAAATGTTGTCAAAACTAAGATTAGCCAGCACAATTTAAGCATCCACTGAAACTTTTTATTTACTATACTTTCTTTTTATTGTATATAACCTTTTTTATTACTATAAGGCTCGTTTTTCAGTTTTCTCTGTTTTGATTTGGAAAATTGGCTCCAACTTTCCCCCCCCCACCACAGGATTTTGACAAAATTACGCTATTCGTTTTTGGTATGGGTTTAGTGATCTACTAAGAATGTTGTTGCAAACCATGAACTGGATTACCTCTATTCCCTTTTGAATCAAAATGCTTGACAAAGTACCTTCCCGGGACATGCTTTAAAAATGAGTGCATCACATTTACAAAAAAAAAAAACAAAAACAATGAAATTATCTGAAAATCATCATATACAATGGACAAAACCGTGATTGAAAAAAACCCCAAGCAGGAATCGACGCAAAAAACTCTAAATTGAAGTCCAACGCTGTACTAACAGAGCCATGCCTCTAATAATCTAATTGTATATATTGTTGTTTGTACCTTAATTGCGTAGCTTATTAAGGAGCTTGGAGGAGGAACATACGGGAGGTGTTCTTGCAGACCTCCAGTTAAGGGTTTTCGACAATAAAATATTACAGTGATGATATCGTTTTATACTTCCAAGCTTTTCTACTTCAGAAGTGACACCAAAAGTGTTGTTTTTAGTGCTATATCACGCTTACGGATGGTAGAACTGATAACAATCACGTAGATATGAGCAATAGCTTTCAAAGCAGCCATTAAACGTCACTCTAAAAAGTCCTGGTAGGCCACTAACACCAGCTTTTCCACTTGAGACATGGCACCGAAAGTGCCGTTTTTAGTGCCATTTGGAACTTGCTGATGGTGGAATTTATAGGAAGGACGTAAATATGAGCAATAGCTTTTATATGATCTATTAAAAATCTGTCTAAGATGCCTGCGAAACCAATACGCCCAATAACATTACGCCCATACCGATACGTCCGATACCGATACAGCGTACAGCCCTTTCCTTGGAGACTATGGAGGGTCATATCATCACCAAAACCATAGAAAGTTGACCTTTGAAGTATGTTGAACAAAATGGCTATCTCGAAATTTTTATTGGATAACGTTGAGGGAAGGGGGCCTTTTGAGAGGGGGGCTAGTTGCCCTCCAATCTTTTCGGTCAATTAAAAAAGGTACTAGAAAATTTAATTTCCTTTCAAATGAGCCATTAAACATCTCTCTATGATGTTCTGGTCATTCGCTAGCCCTGGTGAAAAAAAAAGAAAAAAAGGTGACACATCAGTGCTACCCATGCACTGATGTGTCACCTGCATACATTTGCATACATGGAAATGCATACATTTCCTACTAAAGGTTTTTGACAATGCGGATTCCAATAGTACACTTTTTATTTCGAACTGATACCATTTTCAAGGGGTTTCAGGCTCTTTCGAAATCACCCTAAATTTCTTTCGCAATAAACTTTTGCTTTTAAGATTAACCGAAACAATAGTTACCATTCCTGATTCAGTGTCAGGTTGCAATTTTTTTAAACTAGGGATTTTTTTTAATCGCTTTTTTCAACTTTTGGTTACTAAGGGCTGTTGTTTGCTCTTTACTAGGTTGCAGCTGCTGCTGCAAGTATGATATATTTTTTTTAATTCGTAATATAGATGCTTGATAAATTATTCTCCATTAAGAATATAAACATAAAACGACCAAGGTTTAAATTGGGGAATTCTGGAACCAACTACTTTTTTTAAACATATTTAATTCAACATTAAATATGCCATATTCACTGAATATTCATTTTTTGAGGCTCAAGGCCCCCCTCCTACAAAAAGATCCGTATGCGCTTCCCCGTATCAGCTCACACGCAATCCTACATCCATGTACATAACAGCCTCTGAATTTGTTTTTTTTTCAGATGTAAATTTTTGCGATACTTTTAAATCGATGTTGATGATTTAAGCATCCTAGATGAAAGTGTGAGCAAAATGAATGAAATTTTAGAGGTTTTGCGAGTTCAGGGTGCTAGAATAGGTTTGAAAAATTAATGTTAGGAAGACTAAGTCACTAAGGCTAGGAATAAGTGAAGATGAAAAGGTGACAATGGGTAATGAAAAGATTGATCAGATGGGCAGATTCACTTACCTTGGTAGCATTATTAGTAAAGATGGTGGGAGCAGCAAAGATGTTAAATGTAGAATAGTCAAGGCTCAGGGTGTTTTTTCATAGTTAAAAAAAGCTTGGAAGAATAGGAAGACAAGACTGCAAACCAAGATTAGAATATTAGAACCTACAGAGATGACAGTGGTCAAATATGGCTCTGAAGCATGGGCGCTCCAAAAGCGGATAAAGATTTGTTAAATGTTTTCCAGAGAAATTGCTTAAGGATTGTTCTGGGTACCCGAATGACTGACCGTATTTCAAACAATAGGCTGTACGAAAAATGTGATTCAATACCGCTCTCTAGGGCTATAATGATAGAAAGGTTGAGGTGACTAGGGCACGTTCTGCGGATGAAGGATGACAGATTGCCGAAGATTGTTCTTTTCGGCCAACCGTCTAGGGCTAAACGGAAAGCAGGTCGTCCTCGTCTGGGGTGGGAGGAGTCATAAAGAAAGATTTTCAGGCGGTTTGGTGCTGCAGTCAGTTGTTAGTAGTAGTAGTTAGTTTAAATCGAATAGCTATCTCCGAATTTTCTGCCAATAGCATTTTCTCCCTCTTTGGGGCAAAATTGTTGTTTTGCACCATAAAATCGCAGAAAATGCCAGTTCGCAAAGACACACACTTTTTTGTTGCTTAAATAGGGAATTTGAGCTTTTAATTTCCTTTCGAATGAACCTTCTCCCGACTTTCCAGGACCATTAGTTCGATACGATTATCACTGGGAAAAACAATCAAACAAACAAATAAACACGATATTGTGATGACTATTCTCGAAACCCCCACAAAATTTGGCCTTTTGTAGATAGAGACTTGAAACCTCTGCGATGGGGTTCCCCAATACGCTGAATTTGATGCTCTAATTTTCATCTAGGCCACTCTTTATTTTACGAGTATTTTGTCACGTTTTTGGAAATCAAGTGAATTTTCTAAGGCTCACAAGTTTCGGTCGGTAGACTTAAGTTTAATGAATTTTGTATATTTGTAATTGCCGTAAATTTTTTTTAATGAATATATTATTATCAAAACTTCTTTTTTAGAGCATTGGCTACTATTAGCACGTGTCGCTTCTTCCTTTACACTTCTTTAACACGAACTGTTTGATAATGAAGCACACAAATTCTTGACTGCCATTTCTGGAGGGAATCAAAGACAATTTTTAAAACGATTAAATTTTGAAGTTCTTAGGTTGGAGGGAGTGAAATAGTAAAGGTTGATGTCACCAATTGATAGAGAAGGGTCATTAATTCTACAAAATGCATATAACCCAAAACCTGGCTTTGCGGCAAATTTGTTTTTAATTTGACCCGCTAGAATGTATATATTTTCGAATACAGAATACAGAACACAATCAGATTTAACCCGTTCCAAATATATCAACATATCATAAGACAGTTTCAAGTATACACAGTTTAATTTCATGACAAATAACTTTCTCCTTAACCACTAACGTAAATATTAAGTAACAGCCTAAAAACGAACTGTGGATAACCAATATCAAACAAAACTTGACCGAAGCAATAACATGAATTCTATATCTTTAAATAGAACAGTAAAAAAAAAGAAAAGAAAAAAAAAGCAATAAGAAAATAGCTTCCAACCAGGACTGAAGCATTATTCGGATTTTGCAATTTCACCCGAGCATTTAAATAATATAAACTGGTATTGAAAGTAAGAATGAAGTGAAAAGATTGCTAAAACATTACTTGTGATGTTTAATGAGGCAGTCTCATTAATTTAGTAGGACTAAACAACATTGCAGCTATTTATAAAAGCCAATGGTTCTGGAAATAACGCTTCAAGAAGAAGTTCACCCACTTGAATGCCTCTTTTCAACATATAATTCAAGATAAATGATAAATAAATAATTTTTTTGTTCTATATAAATATGTTAGTTTAAATTTTAATGCTCTAGTACTTCTGCTGATGACGATCGCTGTATGTGTGATCGAAATATCTAGACTTTTGTATCTGCTTTCACTGTCTAATAAATGAACTTATCCCCATTCGAACGTTCAATTATTGGTCATGGAAAAACAATGTGGTCGTAGAAAAAAATAGCTAATTTAAAATATTACGTCTAAAATACGTCGTCTATACGGTGAGATGTGACCAATCAAGTATATAACTATAAATTCAACATTTCTTTTGCAATTAGAAGACAGAGAAGATTTTGCTCCCGTCATTAGAAATACACTTTACATTTAGGCGATATTAAAACAGAAAATTAACAACTCAAGACTTTGGATGAACCCTATTATTGCTCTCAGACAAACCTAATGAATGAACCGGGAGTTCATTATTTTGTTCTGTACACAGTTTATATAATTATCCAGTATCTTTCCTATCTCACCCATTATAAAAACCAGGACCGAGGTGCGAGTGCTCCAGAGAACGTTTTTGCAGATATAAACATAAGCGGCATTAGATCTTTTCACGGGTAGACAAAGAATAATCACCTACGGAACAAGTACTGACAAAACCACTTGGCCGGCTCAACCAATAAGTGCAGAAATAAGTGGGAGGAGCTTTTTGTTCTCACCGAGAATGAAGAGCCAGAAATCATCTGCGGTAAACTTACTGGAGAATTATATAAACTGTGGTTCTGTATAAGTAAGTTAATTTTAACTTTAATGCTTAAGTATTTCTGCTGATAACGATCGCTGTATATGTGATCGAAGTATCCAGACTTTTGTATCTATTTTCACCGTCTAATAAATGGACTTGTCCCCATTTGAACGTTCATCTGTTCATGAGAAATGCAGTGGCGGATCCAGAGGGGGGGGGGGCCTTCAAGATATTTTCTGGCGCCTTTATTCCTTGTTTTTGTTTTCTGTTTTTCACTCTTGTTTTAGAATAAATTTGTTAATTGGGTCAATTATTGGCGCCTCTGTCACATTCGCCCCCCAGATTTTGCTTATAGGCAAAGTAAGCCCCCCCCAAGTTTTGCTCTAGATCTAACCCAGACAAAATGCATATAAAAACACAGAAAAACTGAGGCGAATTGTATAGTAACAAAATGATGAAAAAAAACTAAGTTTATATTACTGACGAATGGAAACACTGAATTTATATGTTCATTTCGTTTCTGTCACTAAAATCATCTACCTGGCTTATAATTTTTCGAAAGATTTATACAGTAGTTTCAATTTGCATTCCTTTTTGTGTGATTTCAAACACGACCTTTTTATCTGTTTAGCCTGAGAAGTAGCTACAAGGAGAACGAATTCCAGGAAAATCCAACAAGGAGTGGGAAATATTTCTACAAAAAACTATCAGAAATGAGTAAAGGAAAAACCTTACCACGGAGAAAAAAATACCATTAAAACTAATGATAAATTACTACGGGCAACCATGGGTGAACCTCTTTCTTCTATTTGTTTTGCTAAAAAAAAAAGCCAGCTATTTCAAAATAGCTAGCCATGCGTAAGTACGTTCAATAAAAATGTCCATACCCTCTCGGCTAACAAATTCAGGCGTGACTGATTGGCAGAAATAATGATTTTCATCTTTAAATCTATCTCATTTTAAATTAACAGCCTAATTTTTACAAAAAAAAAAAAAAAAAAAAAAAAAAAACCGGAAAAAAGGCTTTTGTGATGTCCACTCTGATATCCGACATTAAGACAGAAAATCACAAAGAAAGCGGAAATGTATTAAACCGATTCGATCCTTACAGCTCGTTGCCACGATCTGTTTGATTTTGATTTTCACTTGAATTAAATGGCCTGCCTGAAAAGATTGACAAACAACAAGATAGAGCTTTGTCAATTTTTGAAGGGTAGATTCTTAATTGTGGGAATCGAATCAACATTTCCGTTTTCTTTGTGATTTTCTGTCTCAATGCCGGATGTCAGAGTGGACGACATCACAAAAGCCTTTTAAAAAGTGGAATTCTGATATCAATAGATACATAAAAAGAATTGGATTTTTAAGGTGATCCTAAATATATAAGATTCATTAAGTTTAGTGCTACCTATCAAAAGCTACGAGCTTCAGAAAAATTTGCGACTTCCAAAAAGTTGGTAAACACCCCCAAAAAGTCAAGGAATCTTAATGAAAATCACACCATCAAATTCAGCGTATCAAGGGATGTCATCTGCAAGACTACGGAATTATGTTTTTTTTTTTTCTAGGAGAAAGATCACGAATGTGAGTTTATTTGTTTGTTGTTGTGTTTTTTCGCAAGGGTGATCGTATTGAACCAATGGTCCTAGAATATCGAGAGAGGGCCCATTCAATCAGAGGCCGAAAGTTCTAGTGCCCTTTTTAAGTGACCAAACAGATTGGAGGGCAACCATCCTCCCTCCCAAACCCCTTTCCCCCAAATTCGTCCAATTAAAATTTTGAGATAGGCATTTTGTTCAGCATAGTTGAAAGGTCCAAAAACTATGCCTTTGGAGATAACCTGCCCCCCCCCACAGCCCCTGAGAAAGGGCTGTGAGTCACGATATTTTCCCATTGTTTACGAATAGTATTTGTTATTGGGAAATATACCGATACTTTTTTGGGCAAGGGGAAAACTTTCTGATGGGGGTATCTTCGAGGGGAGAATTTTCCGTGGGAAGGAAGAGTTTCCGGGGGGTGAACTTTCTAGGGAAAATTTAAAACTGGGGCAATTTGCCAGAACTCCTATAAAAAATTCTTTTCATTTGTCTTTCTATCTCTTTGACAAATCAATTTTACATGTAGAGATGTTCCTGGAAAATTGTCAGGCGTAAATTTTCAGCAAGGTTGTAATTGTCTGGGAGATTTTTCCGTGGGTAGGGGGATTTTCTGCAGGAGAATAAAATGTCTTCTTTTATTTTTGTAGATTTTACACCTCAGAAGTAGGCATTTATAAATCCTAAGTTTAAAAGACCCTTTTCTAAACAGGGATTTATCTCTCAACTGCCATCTTTTGTTCAAAGTACTTACTGCACCATTGCATTAGAATAAGACCGTTTAATTAAAATTAATTAATAAAACTTTTTCCAAAAAATATGTTTTTCACAGAAAAGTATAAATGTTTTTACTTTCATAACTTTAATAAATCAAATAATATTAACATTTTGATTACTAAATATCAGTATATGTATAATAAACTGACAATGCACGTTCATTTGTATTTTTTTCAGGAAAGTGCAAATTATGTTTTGGCCTTGGGAAGGCATAGGAGTTTTGAGCCCAACTTATGGTAATTTCTGCTCGTTTTGAGTTTGACTCGGTTATTTATTGTAATTTCTGTTCGTTTTGGGTTTCATTTATTTATCGATGCTGATTTTTGGTAGTTTCACGCTTGGTAAATTCTTTGATTTTAATTTTGCTCATTTTTTTTTAATGGAGTTCTTTAATTTTCTTTCAAAAACTTATTTTGTGGAAAATTTTTTTAAATTAATTTCTGTTCGTTTTATATTGACATAGTCTTTTCAGGGAAAAAGAAAATAATACTTAAAATCTTTTCGTTATTTTTAAGACTTTATAGTTTGGCATGCTATTTGTATACTAGAGAAAAATTTTCAGCAATTTTTAACACCATACACCCTTTTAAAAATCTGGACACAAATAGTAGTGTTTAATTTAGTTTCATACCTCCTCTAGTTGACCTGAAATGGAAAACTTGATACCATTCACAAAAAAATTTGCTTACTTTCTTTGATAGCTTGGATACACTTACGCTATTTTGATTTGGTTAAGTTTTAAGAGCAGAGGTAGCCCTGAAAGTTTGAACATAATACCCTCAGTCGTTCTTGGGATACTGCTGAGATGCCTTATTGGGAATTAGCATTAACACAGTGCATTTTGATTTAATCTTAAAGCAACATTTAGTTTTTAAACATAATGGGCAAATGGGAGGTTGGGCGTGGGAGGGGGATTAGTTGCCCTCCAATCACTTTCGACTATTAAAAACGGCATCGGCCCTTTCTATTTTCAATCGAATGAGCCCTTTTCGAAGTTCCTACGAAAACTCCTTCGATACGAAGTGCCCTGGTCTAAACAACAACAACAATGAAAAATAACACATTATACCCAGGTCGATCTTTAATAGGCAGCGTGATAGCGCTGCCTAAGTAAAGAAAGATGTGGGCAAAACGTATTATTTATTTTTTCTTCTCCATACCCGGGCACTTCGTATCGAAGGAGTTGTAGTAGAAACTTCGAAAAGGGCTCATTCGATTGGAAATTGGAGTGGCTAGTGCCCTTTTTAATAGTCGAAAGTGATTGGAGGGCAACGTTATGCCCTAGGCATAGTTATGCCCTGGGGGGATATAAGGTTTTCATTCTACACCTCAGAAGTAGCCATTTATAAATCCTAAGTTTAAAAGACATCCCTTTTCTGAACAGGGATTCATCTCTCAACTGCCATCTTTTGTTCAAAGTACTTACTGTACCACTGAACTAGAATAAGGCTGTTTAATTAGAATTAAAAGCTATTTGAAAGTACTAAGAAACTTAAGCGTAAAGAGCGAGGTATTGAGGAGGGGGCAACCCCTCTCATATACGGAATAATTTCTGTTGGTTTTAAGTTGTAATGTTGCTCCTTACTTTCAGTTGAAAAACTTTTTTTTTTTAATTTAATATTCAAACAAATCATAGCCGTAGATATTGATTTAGATTTATGGTTGACATATTTAGTTGCCATCAAGTTGTTCTAAGCTTTAGAATCAGGGGTGCAATCTTAGATTTGCCATCGGGGTCCTTCCTATTTGAACTCACTTCTATGTGAAACACATTTTACATACACTTTGGCGGGTCACCGCAAGAAAAAGGTCTGGAACCACTTACTTAAATGAAGTTATACTTCAAGATTTTATTTTAAACACGAATCGAACACATTACAAATTATACTTCTATGGAAGGAGGGGAGGGGTAAACCCTTTCCAAGGTAGGTCTGAAGTACTACACTTTTTTCTTGTTCTGACCCTTCCCCCAGTGAAGTCCTCAAATCCTCCTCCCTCTAGGAATTGGACATTCCTGCATTTCTATGCTTACCAGCTCAAAGACAAATTTATGGTTTAATTATTACTCTGAGATACAGGCGCTCACCAATGTGCGAAAATTCCCTCGCTGGTGCTAATTCATCGTTGGTAACTGATTAAAGTAAAAATTTTAGAAGCAAAAAAATTATGCTTTGTATTGTCTATGCAGGTGCAGCATTCATTTAATGTAGCAAAACCTGGATATGTAGCAAGAACTTCCATAAGCTGAAGATGCGCCTGTTTAATAGCAAAGTCATGCACTGACATATGGTTGCGAGTCTTGGATTCTGCCGAAAGTTTAAGAGGAAATGTTGCTTCTCCTTTCCAACAATTGTTTACGAAGAATAATTGCAATTAGTTGGGTTGATCGAAGATGCAACATCCAGATCAGAACTATTTCCAAGCCACCAAAAATAACACAGGAAATCATGCTTAGAATAGGGCGATACTGGGGTAACTTGACTCGCAAGGGACAAGGACGACATCCTTACGACGTTTAGTGTAACCAATGGTGCTAAACTCCTCAGGTCTTCAGAGGAACTATAGACAACGCAATGCGCTAGGTTGTTCTCTTGAAAAGGAAGCGAGAGTCTTGGAGTCATCCCTCGATGAGCTATGGACATTCGCCCAAGATCATCCGTCATGGAAGTAAGTCAACCGTTGCTGCCTTATGCGTCTCAGGGCGTGGGAATAACTAGAGTAAGACTAATAACGGAATAACACAACCAGGTCCAGATAGGGCCACTAGGCCTGGGCCTAGGGGCACACAAGGCCAGGGGGGGGGGGGGATAAATTATCACTGAGTGATTTTTTTCTTAACAAAAATGGATTTATGTGATTTATTGTCAAAGTGACAAGTGACCTCCGCCACCGTGCTGCCTACTCACAGAAAAGAGATTTTGAAACAACACAGGAATTCAGGGGCTACTTATAAACTGTTAGATGTCTCCCAAGAATGGGAGCTGAGAGTTCGGTATCACCTCTCTCTTTCATTACTTTTGGCTCATCAGTTGTTTTCTGTTCAGTACTTCCACTATCCCAGAATTTTCGAGGATTTCCCTGAAAATCTCGCAAAAACAGAGCGGCAAAAATGCTTGGGCCTAGAAGTGTCAAAACTATAAATTCAGCCCTTAACATAACAAATATTAGCATTTGTTAGAAAATTCGTACAACAAATAATTCAGCAAAAGTAGAAGTTAAATAAACAAAAACCGAAAGAACACTCAATTTAAAATCCGGTTGTTAGAAGTTATGCTCATTTTTAGAAAACAAAAATTAATTTGTATTTAAAATAGCAATATTTTATTGCCTACTTTAAATTCTTGGAAATAAAATAAATGCTGGATTTGGAATTTTTATCGTTTGATAACACTATAATTTCTCAAAAAAATTACATAGCCATGGTTTCTTAATTTTTATAAAGTTGCAAACGATGCAGACGGATTTTCTGTCTTAAACACTTGAGTTGTAGCATTCACGCATTTTCTGAGGTTCTTTGCTTTATAAACCATGTCTAAATGTGCAGCTGGATTCCCATATCTGTTTAGTAAATATAAAGCTTGGAAATAAGAGGGGATTCCAAAGTCCTAATTAGGGAGCGTTGTTATTAGAGTCATTAAACGAAATCCCTGTTAACAATCTGCAGAATTATGAAGGGTATATCGTTCACAGTTCAACTACAAAGATAGAAAAAGAATAGGGGCCTGGTTATACTAAATTTCGTGGTAACCCAGCCATTAAATGAAGAAACCATGGTCGTAATGTCAAACATTTAGACGACTGCTTGCTCTTCTTTTGTATGCTCTATGAAAGAATAATGACAGCAATTTTGCCGTTATTTTGCAAAACTTTTGAAATTACGACCGTGATTTCTAAATCAAAAACATTAGCGTGACTCCTACTTAACTGTAAAATTCAGAAATGGGACTCTATACTGTTTCGTATATCTCATGATCTATGAGGTAAACAATGGATCTATCTCTTGAGGTGTACGGGCGTTTTCAGTACAATTTATTACTGATGCCACTGAAAATTTTCAACGGTCGACAATTTTGACTTCGTTTATGTCAAGACCATTGAATTCAAGAATATGCTTGATATGAGTTACCCGCTTGATAGGAGTTTACCTCCAAACAATCATCGTCTTATACTCATGTCGAATTTCTTTATGGTTGCAGTAGTAGCTCTTGCCTAGTAAAGAATGAACTACGACTTGACGGAATCAATAGAGGGCTCTTTTGAATGAAAATTCAAAGTTTCAGCGTCTTTTTTTAATTAACAAAGGAGGTGACACAACAAAAAAACGTAGATTTATGCGATTTTGTGCCACAAAACTACCATTTCGGCCCGAATAGCCGGTCAACTTAGAAATATTGAAAAGCTAAGCAAAGAACCAAGTTTAGTATTTCCTATTCATAAAGCTATGATGTTTATTTTACAATAAAAAATGAAAGGTTAAAATGAACAGTTATTCAGCAATGCATAGTTGTGCACTATTTAATAGGCAAGTCATAAGCAGATCTTTTCTATAAGGGGGGGGGGACGAGGATACCTAAAGCACCCATAGCTGCATTTTCAAGCCAAAATTTTCAAACTTTTTAAAATAGATCCTTCAGATAAATATGGTGGGGATTCAACCCTTGACTCCCCTTCATTTAAAGAACTTCATCTGGACCAAGCGTACAATGTGGGTACTGACGATCCAACAGGTCCCCTTTTCCTGCGGAAAGTTTGTTTTAATATGGGAGCATTATAGTAAAATATTAATTTAGGTATAAAGAGTAGGGTTCATTTTAAGTTTGACTTATTATATGGCCTTATTTCTCCTCGTTTTAGGTTTTAATATGACTTTACTTTTCTTTGGAATGATTATTTTAGGAAAAAGGTTTTTTTTATTGATTTTTGGTCGTTTTTCGCTTCAACATTTTGGCCTTATATCTAACGTCTATCTTACGCAAAATAAGAAAGTAGAATAAAGGTAAAATTTATTTTACGAAAAGAAAATGAGAGGACTAAAAACCCGACTTACAATAAATGATTCCTATTGTCATTACAACATATACTCTCAGTTAAGACTAGCATAAAAGGTAATTCATATAGTCAAAATCGTATTAGAAACAATTTTTTAATACAATTCCTGTTGTTGTTTTCTTTTTAAAGCTAGCTGTGCATGTCCCTTAGGTACAAGTTCACCTTGATTGGTTCTAGTTGCTATTTTAGATTATGTCAAATCCTTTTTAATTAATTCTGTGCATAATGCATTAACTGTGTGTTCGTCTAAATCTCTATTTAAGCAAGCATAATTACTTAGCTTATGTTTAATTTCGATTGCCTCCCGAACACTTTGTTGAGTACCTAGATTATACTAATGAGAGTGGTGTCTTCGAAAAGTACTGGATGATTAGGGTTTTTAAATATATGGTTGCTCAGGGCAGAATCAAAAGAAATAAAAGTGCTAGTTGAATTTAGCTGCTTTTATTATGCTATCCTTGTGCTTTTGTAGACGTTTTTCAAAACTTTGAAAAACATTGTGTTCCCCGACACAATGATTACCGCAGTCACGTGGTATTTGATCATCCTTCTTTGAAGAGTACTTAGGGTCTATCCTAACCAGAGTTAAGAAAACTCATAACTTTTAAATTACTTTAAGTGATACAATCACTCCGCAACTGTACAGCGGATTTTTGCCAGGCGGTAGCTTTTGTCCATTTTTATGGCTTACCAAAATTACATACACGAGGCATCTCCTTAACAGGTTGGCGAACGTGGTCCACAGGTATTATTTTGGACAGAGGTAGCCCAAAAATAGCAAAGGAGCCGTATAACTTAAGAACAAGACTAGAAAAGTCAAATTCGAACATCAAGCATCACAATTTGCTTTTTTTAAGCCAACAAACCCAGTGTTTCTTACTTTCCCATTCAATTTCTGTTTTGTTTTCAAGACTGCTAGGATTTTAGATGGAACAAAAGCCTGTTTTTTTTATAAATATACTGATTTTGGGTATAGCTTTAGCAGAGGAGGGATCCAAGAGGTGGTTTAGAGACATGTTTTGCCCCTCAGAAGGTCGAAAGTTTCACTAACTACACGGTGGAAGGTTGGAAACATCATTAAGGGAGTTCAAGTTTTGCTGGTATGCCCCCCGGACACGATTTCTGTATCAGCCTCCAAGCTTCAGCCATTTGTGTCTTCAAAGGATCAGAATAAGCAGGCATAGGCATATGTAAGCAAAATATCCCGAAGGAATTGTTTGATTGATTAGGCTAAATTGCTCCACAATTATAATTTATGTCTGAAGAGGTAAATTCAATCAGAATATTTGCAGGTAATTACATAGGGGTAGATAGTGAAACATATACTCCCTGGTCAATTTTGCTTGTACAACAGCAATCAAACAAAAAAGATATGAGATATTCGCCATTTCATGCTCTTTTACAAATATAATTACCGCAGTCACAAGTAGTCGCAGCCTTAGTTATAAGTAGTTACAGTCGCAGCTAGTTACAGTGACAAGTAGTCAAAATCACAAATATTTGCAATCACAATCACAAGTAGTCCAATCGCAGTCATAATTAGTCGCAGTCACAGTTGCAAGTGGTTGCAGTCGCAGTCGGAAGTAGTCACAGTCATAATTATAAGTAGTTGCAGTTGCTAGTAGTACCTTCGAAAGTAGTTACAGTCACAATCGCAAGTAGTCACAGTCTCAATCACAAATAATTGAAACCACAGGCACAAGAACTCGGAGTCGCATTCACAAGTAGTTGCAGTCTCATGGAGTCGCAATTGAGTTATCGCAGTCGCAAGTAGTTGCAGTCACCAGTAGTTCCAATCGTAAGAAGTCACAGTCACAAGTAATCACAGTCACAGGTGATTGCAGTCAGATTGGCAGTCGCAAATAGTTGCGGCTGTAAGTAGTTACAGTCGTTGGTAGTCACAGTTTTATGCGTAAGTAGCGACGGCCACAGTAACAAGTCGTCAGAGTCAACAGTTGTCACAGATAAAAGTTGTCACAGGCACAAGTATTCGCAGTTAAAGTCACATGCGGTCGCAGCCGCAAGTACCCACAGAAGAAACCACAAATAGTCACATTCACAAGTACTCACAGTCGCAATAATTGCAGAAGCAGCTGTAGTAATATTAGTATACACATAGTGTCTTTCGGTTAGTTCAATATCCCTCTCAACATGCCCAGAAAGTTTCAACTTAATGCCCTAAGCTGTTCTTCAGATCCTGTTGATACACCATTTTGACAACCTGCATGCATATAGTTAGCTTTGATTTAGTTCAACATCCTCCTCAACAGTCCCTGAAACTTTCACCCTTATAATCTTAGCATTAGTAGTAGTAGAGGGAAGTACTAGTACCAGTAGTAGAAGAGGGCAATAATAGTAGAGGGAAGTACTAACAGTAGCAGTAGCAGTTGTAGTCACAACTGTAGAGCAGAATGTCTTTCGGTTGGTTCAGCTTAATGTCGTTCCTGAAATGTTGCTGATCCGCCCTTTTGACAGCCTGCTTGCACCAAGTGTTTTTATTTAGTTTAACATCCCCCTCAACATTCCCTGAAAGTTTCACCTTAATACCCTTATCCCTAGAAGTAGTAGTAGCTGCATTAGAAGTAGTAGCACTAGTAGCAGTAGTAGCAGTAGCGGTAAGCACAGTGTTAAATTCTAACCCAAGCCGTTTCTGAGATATTGCTGATACGCCTTTTTGACCACGCGGATGCATATGGCGTGCTTCGACTTAGTTCAACATTACCTGTAAGTTCATCCTTATAGCCTTAACGGAAGTATTATACACATAGTGCCTTTTGGTTAGCTCAACATCCTCCTCAACATAACCCGAAAGCTTCAAATTCTACCCGAAGCCGTTTCTGAGATACGCCTTTTTGACCAAGTGGATGCAAATGGTGTATTTCGATTTAGTTTAACATTCCCTGTAAGTTCACCCTTATAGCCTCAGCGGTAGTATTATACACATAGTGCCTTTTGGCTAGCTCAAAAGCCCACTAACTTGTACTGAAAGTTTCAACTTAATACTCTCAGCCACCTCTGAGATGTTGCTGATACGTCCTTTTGACAACCTACATGCACAAAGTGTGTTTTTAATTAGCGCATCATCCCCCACAACATCCCTGAAAGTTTCGCCTTAATACTTAAACTTAGCAGTAATAGCAGTTGTAGTAGTAGCAGCAGTAGTAGTAATAGTATGCCTATAGTTCCTATTGGTTAGTCCAACATCCCCCTCAACATGCCCTGAAAGCTTCAATTTAATACTTTAAGCCATTCCTAAAATATAGCTGATACGCCCTTTTGACAGCCTGCATGCACACAGTATGTTTTGATTTAGTTTAACATTCCCTGAAAATTTCACCTTAGTACCCATTGCCTTAGTTGCTGTGGTAGTAGCAGCAAAAGCAGTACTAGCAGTCGTATTCGTATGCACAAAGTGCCTTTTGTTAGTTCAGCATCACCCTCAACATGACCTGAAAGATTCAACTTAATACTCTAAGCCGTTCCCAAGATTTTGCTGATAGTGCCGTTTGACAATCTGAATGCACATAGTGTATTATTTAATACTGTTAAAAGTGTGTAGTTAATACTCTAAGCCGTTCCCAAGATATTGCTGATAGTGCCGTTTGACAATCTGAATGCACATAGTGGATTTTGGTTTAGTTCAACTTCCCCCTCAACATTCCCTGAGAGTTTCACCCTTATAGACTTATCAGTAGCTATTATAGTAATTTTAGTATGCAAATAGTACCTTTAGGATAGTTCAACATTCCCCTCAATATGCCCTGAACATTTCAATTTAATACTCAAAGCCGTTCCTGATATATTGCTGACACACTCTTTCAACACCTACATGCACATAGTATGTTTTGATTTACTTGAAGATCCACCTCAACATTACCTGAAAATTCCATCTCAAAAGCCTTAGTTGTAGCAGTGTGAACAGTAATAGTGGTAGTAAGTACATTGTGCATTTCGGTTAGTTCAACATCCCCCCCCCCCAAACATGCCCCGAATGTTTCAATTTAATACTCACAGCCGTTCCTGAGATATTGCTGACACACTCTTTCAACACCTGCATGCACATAGTATGTTTTGATTTACTTCAAGATCCTCCTCAACATTACCTGAAAATTCCATCTCAATAGCCTTAGTTGTAGTGGTATGAACAGTAATAGTAGTTGTGCATTGTGCATTTCGGTTAGTTCAACATCCCCCTCAACATGCCCTGACAGTTTCAACTTAATAAACTAAGCCGTTCTTGAAATATTGCTGATACGCCCTTTTGACAGCCTGCACAATGTGTTTTGATTTAATCCAACATTCCCTGAAAGCTTCAACTTAAAACTTTTAGTCTTTTTGGAGACCCAGGATCGAACATGCCCTATTCCCTATAACAAATCCTATCTGTAAATAATAGTTAAATTACATAACTTACAACCCTTGCTCCAAGAGCAAAGGGGGTCTTGTCATCCCCATAGGCATATTTTTTGGAGAGGGTATCAAAAAGGGGCGTGAGAGAGAGGTTGGTTGCCTTCCAATCAATTTAGACTCTTAAAAAAGTACTAGAAACTTCAATTTCCAATCAAACGAGTCTTGGTGAAAAGCTAAAAAACTAAATATAATAATACATAGAATTCACTTCGTTCTTTACTTAGGTAGTGTTATTGCGCTGCCTAAGATTTAAAAGTTATGAATTTCACCAACCCTGGTAAAAATAGGACGCAAATTACTCGTCAAAGAGGCGTATAGCAAATACCGTGGCAATGACTGTGACAACTATTATGTCGTCAGAAGCCATTAGAATTTGGAGAAACTTCTACAGCAGCACAACAATAGCATACGAATAAAGAATCTAAACTATACTACTATTTCTATTTCATTTTATTCAACTCTGAGTACCCATATTTCTGAAAACCCTAGTCAATACCTTTCGAAGACTTCACTCTCTTTTGCAGTGATATAGATTTTAAATAAATTGTTTAAAAGGCAATCGAAATTTAACACAAGCTAAATAATTATGCTTAAAAGACTATGATAATACGCCCTTAATACAATATACACAAATTTAACAAAAAGGGATTTAACATATTATAAAACAAAACCGATCACAGAGAACTTGTGCCTAAGAGACATACAAGGCTAGCTTCAAAAAACAGAAGTAGTATTAAAAACTTGCTTCTGATATGATTTTCACTATATGAATTACGTTTTACATTAGTATTAGTTGAATTTGCATATGGTACGGATGTTAGGACTCTTTTACTATTACTTTTATGCTCAGGTTTCTTCCTTTTTTTCATAAGTTGGATGTTAACTTTATTTTCCTTTCTCGTTTTGGTGAGGAGGACTGTTAGATATACATGGCATCATACTGGAAAATATTTTTTGTCCACTGGCTCCATCTTCGTTCTTTTCATGCCTGAAAACCGGTATTTTCCTCGATTTTTCTTTTAGTTCTTATACAACTATTAAGATTGTTTCGATGTGTAAATCCTATCCGTTGTTGCCACAATGGAATCGGGAAAAGAAGTAAGTGAAAACTTTTCTTGTTTACAAAAAAGCCCAACTAGACGTTTGCAGCGCTCACTGCAGCTGATGGTCGAGCAATGCAACTATCAATGGGGTCATGACCATTAAGTTCAGTTGGACTCTGGCAAAATTAGAGGCTCATGGGAATATACAACAATTATACAAAAGGTCTTTCTAAAAAGATGTTTCATAATTTTTAATTTGAACATTTTTAATTTTAAGTTTTAAGTTGAAATTTTTAATTTGAACAATGTTAATAATATCTATGTTAATGCATAGCTTAGATTTATGGCAGCATTTGTCGTTTGCAACAGCAATTAGGAAAATTACACTTCTATAGCTCCATGATGATATTTTTTGGGGTTCATTTTCTGCTGATTTTTCACATACGTTTCTTATTGTCAAATTTGACATCTGCTAAGTGTAAAACTACATAACTGAATATTCAAGGCAATTTTCTTCAGAGAATGAGTTCCCGGGTTTCCCAATTTTTAAGACGTATCTAGGCTAGTTGTGTAAGCTTCCACTTGACTAATTAAAAGAATCAGAGTTCATTCTAATGTCTTTTGTACTTTAAAATTTCCTGATAGCAGTATCTTCTTTGTTGTTTGTGGGGCGCCCAACTCATATCTGTGGTGATTTCTTTTGTTTAAAGTTTGGTTATTCATTTTAATTTCTGTTCATTCTAGGATTTATTTATTCATCTATTAATAACTTTTGTTATGTTTGGGTTTGATGTGATTATTAACTTTAATTTGTTCGTTTTGGCTTTCATTCATTCACAATTTCTGCTTATCTTAGGTTTTAATATGGCTCTTTACTTTTCTTTAAAAACTTGTTTTTTGGAAAATTTAATTTTAAATTGCCTATAAAAAAGAAGAGACTTTCCACTTTTGTCTGAAATTCGAACTAGTTATGTCACTCTCTTGCTTCGAACAGAAAATAATTTTCATAGTTTATTAAACAAAACGCTTTGTGCACTTCAAGATTAGGCTATTTTACTTTTTTTATATCAGAAAATCTTGTGTCAAAATATTATTTAATTGTCTAAGCAGATCGAAAAAGTTTTTTTCTACCCTGAATAAAAAAGTAACAAGCCAAAACAACATTGTTTACGACTTGCTTTCAATGGAAAACTAGAAAATATCATTTTTATAGAAATGATGGAAAGTTCTGGACAAAAACAAGGCAGTGTACATTTACATTTCCAGCTACAAATATACAACCCCGCAAAGGAGCAAATTGTAAAGATGTAAATTTTCAATGCCAAAAAGCACGGAAGAAATGTTGCCCCTCTGTGTTCTGCAGCCAACGCCCCAAAGTGATGGCTTTGACTGCATTTATTTACGCTCGGAAGGATTTAAAAAGTAAAAGGTTTAAAGGAAATTAGAACTTAAGAGGGGGTAAAGAGAAAAGCTTTGAATATAGTAATGCAGAGCATGTGTTGGTGCGTTGGCCTCAGGATACACGGTGCTGTTATTAGTAGTAGCAGTGGGAAAATGACAAAACTTGGCGTCCTTAGTATAGCCGAAACTATGCCTTTTTGTATTTTAAAATGTTTACAATAGTGGCTGTACTATTACTACTAACATCTATCCTTAGTTGCTAATTAAAGCTGGTTGTTACCCACGCATGGTTTTTAAAGACATTGCCTAGCTAGTTTCTACATACAGACTTTAAGGATCAGACGTGATCCATTGTCCTTGGATACTATAGACATTCCCTATAGAATAAATGGCATATTTTTCTAGGTCATGTATATTTCAAATTAGAATAAATTTGACCGATTTCTACTTTTTAGTTTTCTTTTTATTTATTAGAAAATCCTTTACCACGTTACGTCAAAAACATAGAGAAGGTGACATAAACATAATATAATTGAGAAAGTATTTGTGGGCTTCAATTACCAAGGTATTTTACTAAATAGTAAGTAATCCGGGAAATTTGTACTTAAGTAAAAAAAAGCGAACTAAATTTTACACTAAGTACTACAAAGTTTCCAACATTGATTATTATCGAGGTAATAGTTCATATTGAAAACTGCAGTAATACCTAAAAGCTACGCGCATCCTGCTGTGCAGCCTAGCTTGAATTTTTTTCAGGAACTGGAGGCAGGTTTACTGAATTATCTTTTACGTATTATTAAATGACTGAATTTCAGATTTCTTTTGAAAGTTTCTGCTCAGGGTTTTTCTCCAGGATTTAATGAGCAAACATGTGTAGTTAAAAAGGTTCAACTAAATACAAAACAATCCAATTCCTCTTGTAGCATTCAAGTTAAGAATGAAAGTGAGAAGCAAAAACCGAGTTAGCTTATGGCTATGTCATTAGAATGTAATCTCATCAAACTATTTGTGCACTAAGAAAATGAGCGTAAATAGTAGAGTAAAAACTTTAAATGAAATTATATAGGCTGAAATTACATAAGCCATTCAAATTTCTGCTCTATTGTCTAGCCTGAAGGTACACATGAGCGTACGGAAGGGGGCAGCTGCCCCCCCCCCCCTCTAGAACTTCAAATTTACACTAGATATGGCTGAAAAAGCAGTTGAAAAAAGCTAGATGGCTAAAAAAACAGTTGACAAAGGGTAGATGGTTAAAAAAGTTGGAAATAAACAGCTGGAATGACAGAATAACAGTCAAACAAGAAGCAATTATTCATAATGTCTTGGAAAGATTTAGCTCTAATCGAAGAAGATTGATTAATGCTGAAGCTTATTAATGATTTATGATTTTTGGTTGTTTTTTATTAATAAAGATTTCATAGGTATGATAGTAAAAGGTTTAAAAGAAATTAGAACTTAAGAGGGGGTAAAGAGAAAAGCTTTGAATATAGTAATGCAGAGCATGTGTTGGTGCGTTGGCCTCAGGATACACGGTGCTGTTATTAGTAGCAGTAGTGGGAAAATGACAAAACTTGGCGTTGTAACAAAACAAAATTGCTGGCAATGTAAGGTTTTGTGAACAGCCAATATAACTTCAGCCCCCAGACCTTCATCACAGAATCGGCTGCCCCCTCCTAGAGAAGAAGCTAGGTACGCCTATGAAGGTACAGAAACTATTTTGACGGATTTTAAAAACTAAACACCTTTATCAAATATACTAAATTGGTGTTAAAGAGAAATTAGACGCGGAAATATGTCCGAAGTCAAATACTACTGACAAATCAATAAAGAGGATGAACATGCTAAGATTCCACTCGGGATATTCGAACTTACTTTCCCGAATGTTTATACTGCATTTCTGCCGGCATTAGTACTCTCAGGGAGCTACGACCTCCAGCTATTAAAAAGTCGATTTGTTCTTTCAGATCTTCACTTGTACTCTCACATGACTTTAACTGAGACAAATGTTCCCCAATAGTAGCTCCTATTTCGTTGTCTTCCGGGAATCTGAAAGAACGCTTTGAATTGAATATTGAAAATTAAAACAAAATAATGGAATTAAAAATAGGATTAATTCTTTATCTATTCAATTGCCCTTTAAACATCAATTAGATCTACGAAAACCCTTTTGGAACAATATTCGGGACATAACGAATCAAAAAGACCAAAACATTGTTTGCAAATTCCGATCTTCATTGAAGTCTCCTTGACCCAGCCTAAATATCATGCAAGTTTCAAGCCGATCAGAGTCAAGAACATTTAGAACAAGGTTTGGGCGTCACAAATTAATACTACCAAAATTTTCAAAATATTTTTTCTTCATTAAGATCTATTTCGCTCGGTCAACATACCTTGTGTTTTTAAAGTCGCTAAAAATACTTCTGGCCAATTTCGGGCATCATAACTTTTTCCAAATTCTTTTGTCTTTAAGGATGTCTAGTCAGTGAGTTACACATATTTATAAGTAGTAGGCTAAATATGTCACTCAGTTATATATTTCTGTATATAACTTATATAGGCGTAGTCAGTGAGTTACACATATTTATAAGTAGTAGGTTAAATATGTCACTGAGTTATATATTCCTGTATATAACTTATATAGGCCTAGTCAGTGAGTTATGTATATTTATAAGTAGTAGGTTAAATATGTCACTGAGTTATGGCCTTTGCAAAAAAAAAGTGATCCGTTTACCTGGCCTCCCCCAGGCCATTCAGCGTGTCCCCAGGTGGCGATAGGGGAACGCTCTACAGATATGTAGGGTACCTCCATAGGAGGCACGGACCAAGGGGGGACCTTGTCCCTGGGGGTCCATAATAGAATCTGGGGCACCCTTGCCCGGGGTCAAAAATACAGGCGGAGGAGGAAGAAGGCCCCTCAAATGTACACTCAAAAGGGCCCACTTGTTTGTCCACAAGTTCCATGAGTTGCAAACCTTCTCCCAGCAATGGGTTAAATTGCATGGTGATGCAGAACACCATCGCGGGAGAATCCTCTATAGGAGGACAACTGTGGCAGGGCGTAAGATCCAGATCTATGGACAACGGCCTCTGCAAAGGGCTGCCTCGACCTTTTCGGGGTACCTGCAAGACTGGGGACCTTGCGGTCAACTCTATTCCCACTTGAGGAGTGGCGCCCCTCGAGGAAATTATAGCCTAGTAAACGACACAGCATTCGCACGGGATTCTGACTAATGGACAATTCTTCTGGGATTGGTATGTTTTGATGGGCGTCTTTGGGCTGAAAAACCTCTTCCTAGCTAATTTATCTATTACGGGTTGCCTCCCCGTAGTAGCATAATATTTGTAGGCATGAATATATAATGAGTCGGAGGTAATAGGCCTGAGATTGTCTGTGCAGGATTTCGACTCTTGTTAATAGAAGAGCATCGCCAAGTGCTGAAAACCATGTTGTGACCAAGATGGTCCCAGGATTGCACAAAGCCTCCATTCATGGAGGTCCCAGGGACTTCTTGCTGTCCGGTTCTAAGCCGGCTTAAGCACTTCGGTGTAGACTTGAGAAGATATGTGATCCCCGTCCTGCACTGGTATCCGGGATCATTACTTTTCCTGAGGCGAAAAAAATTTCAATGATTTAAAGAACATGAAAATTGGAACTTGGGATGTTACGACATTAAAAAATGACTATCGTATCGACATTTTGACTGACGAATTCAGACGATTCGAACTGGATTTATTAGGAGTTTCAGAAACTCATATCCCAGGGGTAGGAAGCATGAAATTAGGTGATATAGAATTTGTTTACTCAGGCAGGAAGGATGGGGTACATAGACAGGGAGTAGGGCTCATGATGAGTAAGGAAGCTGCTAAGTCTTGTTTAGGCTGGGAAGGTATTAATAATAGAATACTAATTGCTCATTTTATGACTAGAAAGTTCAGGGTATCAGTTATAGTAGTATACGCCCCTGTAGAAACGACTGATGGAGATACTAGTGACTCAGATGAATTTTACTTACAGTTACAGGAGCAAATAAACAAAGTCCCAGGTAGAAATATGGTGTTATTACTGGGAGATTTTAACGCCCAGGTTGGTAGAAATAAGGATGGATGGTATCCCAGCTTAGGTAAATTTGGTATAGGAAAAGAAAACAGTAATGGATACAGACTTTTGCAATTTTGTAGGTATAACAATCTAATTATAACCAATACGGTGTTTGGTCATAAAATGGCTCATAAGCTAACATGGTATTCACGTGATGGTAAGACAGCAAACCTTATTGATTATGTTATAGTAAACCGAAGACTGGCAGGATCAATACAAGATACTAGGGTATATAGGAGATCTGTTATTGATGTTAAAAGTAAAGATCCCATCTAGTAGTGTCAAGGGTTAATTTAAAGCTGAAATATCGGATGGGTAATTACCTCCCGGGAAGTTATGATGTTAGTAGACTCCAGGATGAGAATTTAAGAGAAACTTTCCAGGAACAGTTGAATACTAAACTTCAGAGTCTAAAATTTGATAATGTGGAAGATGGTTGGAATAATTTTAGAAAAATAATTTGTGAAGTTGCTGAAGGTGTATTAGGGAAGAAAGCTAGAACTGCAGCTAAGAATATTAGTGAAAAAGCTTTATGTTTAATAGAAAGGAGAATGGACTTGTACAAGAATTATCTGAGTGATAGATTGCATGAAAACAAAAGAAATGTAAAGAAAGTGGAGAAAGCATTGAAATATGAACTACGGAGGTGTGAAGTGGAGGCCATGAATAAAATTGCCGAGGATTTAGAAGATGCAGCTAGACGGCATAATAGTAAAATATTGTACTGGCACGTTAACAAATTGAGAGGTAGTAGTCAATCCGGACTTGTCCCAGTTAAAGATAGGAATGGGGTGGCAATTAGCGATAAGGAAAAAGCTAAAGCGAGATGGGCCGAACATTTTGAGAACTTGCTTAACCGAGATAGAGTTGCAGGAAAAAATATAGAGGAAAATGAAAAAGTTTGTGATACCTTGGGTGTGAAGGAAGATTTGTTTTGTGAGGAGGAATTAGCAACAGTACTAAAAGGATTAAAGAATAATAAGGCTCCAGGTGCTGATAGGGTAGTAAATGAGTTTCTTAAATATGGTGGCTCTGAGGTTAGAAATAAGTTATTGAAGATTATGAACATGATTTTTGAAAAAGGGGAAGTACCTAACGATTTTAGGAAAACCTTAATTAAGCCACTTTATAAGAAAGGTGATAAAAGTGAGTGTGGTAATTATCGAGGCATTAGTCTGGTCTCTGTAGGTAGCAAATTGCTTAGTAATATGATACTTTTTAGACTGAGAGATGCCGTAGACAAAGTTTTAACAGAAGAGCAGTGCGGTTTTAGAAAAGGTAGAGGATGTGTTGACCAAATTTTCACTCTTAGGTTAATAATTGAGAAGTGCCTAAGTTTTCAAACACCTTGGGTCCTCAGTTTTATAGATTATGAGCAAGCGTTCGAGTCTGTTGATAGAGGAGCTTTAGTAAAGGTTTTATCCTTGTATGGTATACCAGACAAATACATTAAAGTGATTAGTGCTATGTACGAGAATAACACTGCTGCGGTTAAGGTAGGAAATGAGGTTAGCAGCTGGTTTTGTATTAAATCAGGAGTTAAGCAGGGTTGTGTTCTATCCCCCTTTATATGGATTATTTTGATGGAGTTTGTTTTAAGGAGCACAGGAAAGGCAATGGGAGACCACGGAATCAAATGGGGAGGAAAAAGACTCCTGGACTTGGATTATGCTGATGATTTAAGCATCCTAGATGAAAGTGTGAGCAAAATGAATGAAGTTTTAGAGGTTTTGCGAGTTCAGGGTGCTAGTATTGGTTTGAAAATTAATGTTAGGAAGACCAAGTCACTAAGGCTAGGAATAAGTGAAGATGAAAAGGTGACGCTGGGTAATGAAAAGATTGATCAGGTGGGCAGCTTCACTTACCTTGGTAGTATTATTAGTAAAGATGGTGGGAGCAGTGAAGATGTTAAAAATAGAATAGCCAAGGCTCAGGGTGTTTTTTCACAGTTAAAAAAAGTCTGGAAGAATAGGAAGATAAGTCTGCAAACCAAGATTAGAATCTTAGAAGCTACAGTGATGACAGTGGTCAAATATGGCTCTGAAGCATAGACGCTCCGAAAAGCGGATGAAGATTTGCTAGATGTTTTCCAGAGAAATTGCTTAAGGATTGTTCTGGGTACCCGGCTGACTGACCGTATTCCAAACAATAGGCTATACGAAAAATGTGGTTCAATACCGCTTTCTAGGTCTATAATGAAAGATAGGTTGAGGTGGTTAGGGCATGTTGTGCGGATGAAGGAAGACAGATTGCCGAAGATTGTTCTTTTCGGCCAACCATCTAGGGCTAAACGGAAAGCAGGTCGTCCCCGTCTGGGGTGGGAGGACGTCATAAAGAAAGATTTAAAGGAAATGGGAACTTCGTGGGCAGGTGTAAAAAGGGAGGCTTTGAATAGATTGGGGTGGAGGAGGAGCGTGCGTAGCTGTGTTGGCCTCAGGCGGCTTGGTGCTGCGATGAGTTGTTAGTAGTAGTAGTAGTAGATGTCTCCTTGACCCAGCTTACATGACCTGTAAGTTCTAGGCCAAAACAGGCGAATATATTCAAACTTCACCAATCAATGCAACTAGTTTTTTCCTTTTTTTCCGTCTTAATTGAGATTCCCTTGACTCTCTCTATATGCACTGTAAGTTTCAAGCCGAAAAAAAGCACCCAACTTTTGACACAGATCAATACGACAAGTTTTTTCTTAAAGTATTTGTCTTGATTTATGTAGTTATTGCCCTTCTTTTTATCCTTTTTAACATATCCATTAAGTGATGAAATAATAAATGTAGGCCAATTTTAGAGCGTCACGGATCAATATGGCCGAATTTTCTTTTTTAGATTTTTTATCTTTGTTAAAATCCTGTTTGCCCACTCTAAATTTCAAGCGGATTTAAAACTACCATTTTAGGACATTTTAGGTCTCACAAATCAATAAAGTAGCAAAATAATTTAATAATTTTTTTTATCGCTTAAGGTTCTCTTGTTTCATTTCAGTTCCGAGCTAATTTTATTGGATTATCTTCTGTATCAAATTCGTCTAACAACTTTTGTCTTCATTGGGACATCCTAGTGCAAAATGCCCTGTAAATTTCGAATGCATTGGGAAAAAATAAAAACACTTTGGGCGTCATAGATCCATCCAAGAAAACTTAATTTAAAAATAGCTCATCTTTACGGAGGTCTGCTTCACGGAGGGTGTAATAAATCGAAACAGCAAAATTTAGTTAAATTTTTTTCTGAATCTGGGTCTACTTGACTCAGGGTCCAATGGATGTGCTTTTCAAACCAAACAGAGACACACAATTTTTGGGCATCACGGATTTTTTCTCTGGGCTATTGGAAAAGATCCTAATCCAGTAGCGCCTTTTGGTTGAGGGTGAGTTCAGGCTAATTGTTTTTGGGCACATTCTTGGGCGAACCAGATTTTTTCTTTGTATTTGGGTCCCCTTGATCCAGGCACTTGTGAGTAGATAAAAAAAATCTTTTTGCATTTTTTGGGTCCCATTTTCAGATCAGTGTGCATTTCAGGCAAAAACAATTTTTTTGTGCATTTCAGGAGAAATACAATTCACCCGAGCATTGGGGCCTACAGAAAACGAACTTATAGGCTCATTCCCAGGCTTTTTTTCGGGGAATCGAACTTTTTTTTCTTTTCTATACATTGGGGTTACTTTTACCTAGGAACGTACGGATACAAGTTCCAACCCGTCAAAAAGTTTTCGTCTGTTATTGATCCCTTTTTCTGGGGAATGAATATTTTAAGACCTTTTTTGCACATTAGAATCCCTTTCTGCTAGCTTGAAACTTAAAAGTTGTAAGTTTCAAACTGATCAGAGAGAAAGAGTTTTTCAACCTATTGATAGGCCTTCTAACGCTCTCCTACCATTCCACAAAAATAAAAGATTACATTGGCCCAAAAGGACAAGATTATATAAGATTACATTTAAAGCTGATCAGACCGAAACAGTTTTTAGGCCTTTTTTGGAAAACCAATATTTTATTTTCAATGTTTTGTTTTTAATATGTTTTGTTTTTGGTCATTTTCGGCGAGTCCGTGCCCTAGACATTTTGTTATGTACATTAGTATATTTATGGCCCAAGACATTTTCGGGTGAAGTACCAAAGCGATCAGAGACAAAAAGTATTCCAGTCTATTTTCGGGCCAATTGAAACTGTCTCCCTTCCTCCAAAAAAATCTGAGGGTCCTTTGGCCAAGGGAACGACCTCGAAAAGTTTCAACCGATCGAGCAACAAAGTCAAGACAAGCCCACCTTGGTTCTACTAAAACCTATAACTGAAGAATGTGTAATTTACAAAAATTAGGACCTTTGCCCCTGAGGCTGCGCAGGCCATGTTCTTCAAGGACGTATATTTATTTGACTTTTCGATAATATTTAGCAAAATGGCTATCTGAAAGTTTGGCCCGATGCCATTGGGGGGTTGCAGTGGTGCCAAAGGGCAAAAGTGACACGATAGAGGGGCTGGTTGTCCTTCATTTCCTTTTCGCCCTTAGAAAGGGTACGTGGCAGGGAAAAGAAAAATAATACATGGGAATCACATCGCTCTTTGGTTAGTCATAGTAACTCTGACAAAAATGAAAGCAACAACAATGTCCATATAAAAAATGACAATAAAAGCAAAGCATCCTTACTTTTCATCAACAAAAGACACTCCAAGTTGCGGAACCCTCCAAGAAACTCTCCATGCTATCTCGTTTGTTCGCCAATCCAGTCTTGTTGTGTTATGCTTATGCTTGCTCATAACTGAGGGCATGAAACGGATTCTGGTGTTTCGCTTGAAACATGCTGCTCTTAGTTTGTGCAAGTGCTAGAAAAATTTAAATCATTCAGTCACACAAAAGCAAAAAAGCGACCAAAACACATATTTTTGTAAGCACTTTTTTCTGGTCTAAACGGTATCCATACATTTTATTAGGACACTTTTATAGGAAGGGGTGGAGTTAGTGAGGCTGGTAGGCCATACAAAATAATTTTTGACCCAAATCATCCAATTTTGAAGCATATCCAAACTTTTTCATAATCATTTTGAGAGAAGGAGTCCTTGGAAAATCTCCTTATTCTCCGTGTGACCAGGTATGTGTACTATTTTATTACAAATATTAGAATTATTAAATAGTTGATAATTGAAAATAGCTAACACCCCTCCCAGAAAAAATAGGAGAATCACACTGCTCTTACTTTCCATCAGGTTTGACTCGGATCCGATGTCACCGTGTGATAGATGTACTAATGAAAAGAATATGGGAACCAACCTTCCTCTGTTAGACCTAGACCGATGTCACCTTGTGATAGATGTACTAATGAAAAGAATATGAGAACCGACCTTCCTCTGTTCCCAGAGGAAGAATTCCATATTAAACTCAAGACCAGCAAAAATGAAATCCTATAATAACTCAAATTCAAAACGACCAGGGAATACTATTAAAGAATAAATGAAACACAAACCAAACAGAAATTAAAATAAATGATCATATCAAACATAAGGATACTGGTATGGATGATTGAATCAATCTTAAGACGAGTAAAAATTAAACTTAATATCAAAGTAAAAATTAAAACGGACAACATCCACTACAAACAGAGCTTTCGCTACTGCCCCATTCCCCCTCCCCTAGCCATGGAATTCTTAAAACCAATCGCGTCATTCGCATTTTATTAAAAACTAAACATATTTTGAACTGTGCATATTTTGAAAATCGACGAAAACTTAAAAAAAAAAAAAACACTATAATAATCAAGATGACTGGAGAGAACTAAAGAAAATAAACTGAATATTTGATAAACAATGATATTAATTCCTAAACATACCGATGTATTTTCAATCAAAATCCACCGTATCTTCATTTAAGTCTATTCGCGTTACTTTCAATTTTTTCTGCTTTCATTCTACATTACCTTCATTGCTAAATGTGTATACTATCTTCTTTTCCAACAAATTTCCATATTCTTCACACGACTTGACAGTTTATTTTTGCAATTTTTTCATATTTATCCTTTACGCCCTCCCCCTCATTAAAAAAAATCACATGCGCGTGTTCAGATCGAAATTCCGTGCATGGATCACTGTTTTAGTTTGAACACGTTTTAGTTTGAACATTGGATCTCACAATAATTGTTTCTGAATATAATATACAAGTCAAAATAAATATCCCGAAAGTTCATACTTACAACAGCTAATTCCTGGCCTATTCTCGTTACTTTTCTAGTCGAATCTCTTTTACAAGTATCAACTGACCTCCCAATTTCTTCCAGCATTCTATAGTCTACGAATAGAGAGATATTTCATCAGCAATGAAAAATTGTCTAAACTTGCCATTTTTTTCAAGACATATATCTATACTACCCAATAAGCACTGAGTTTTTGCAAATAGCACAGCGATGAATTCAAACACTTCCATTTTCAGTACCTTTTTATTTTTTATTGCTTATTTTTTTACTCTGAATTGCGCCCACTTATTAATGGCACAATTTAAATTAAGAAACAACACTTCAAACTTTTCTTGAGAACCACCATTGTGATGCTAACTCTTATCATAAACATACATTTCACTAATGGCCCGTTTACAATGAGATTTTAAAGATTGAAAATTAAATTATTGATAAGCTTCAAAATCTGGCCACTAGTATCAACTTAGAACAGACAGGTAGAATCTTGGAGGACGGGTAGAATCTTCGTGTATATAAAATATTAGGGCGAACGGGCTTTAACCAAAAATAAACAGTGTGCGTCAACTAATTCCCAGACACGTCGTTTTTTGCGTCTGTAAAAAGCCTGTTCTTCGGTGTTACGGTATTTTGCGAATCGTACCTAAAAATACAAATACTAATACTACTACTACTAACAACTCACCGCAGCACCAAGCCGCCTGAGGCCAACACAGCTACGCACGCTCCTCCTCCACCCCAATCTATTCAAAGCCTCCCTTTTTACACCCGCCCACGAAGTTCCCATTTCCTTTAAATCTTTCTTTATGACGTCAATCCACCCCAGACGGGGACGACCTGCTTTTCGTTTAGCCCTAGATGGTCGGCCGAAAAGAACAATCTTCGGCAATCTGTCATTCTTCATCCGCACAACGTGCCCTAGCCACCTCAACCTTTCTTTCATTATAGCCCTAGAGAGCGGTATTGAACCACATTTTTCGTATAGCCTATTGTTTGAAATACGGTCAGTCAGCCGGGTACCCAGAACAATGCGTAAGCAATTTCTCTGGAAAACATCTAGCAAATCTTCATCCGCTTATCGGAGCGTCCATGCTTCAGAGCCATATTTGACCACTGTCATCACTGTAGCTTCTAATATTCTAAATACAAATATTCGAAAAAATTAAACATTGACGTACATCTTTTACACTAAGTACAGCAATGTAAGTAATGTATGCTATTTGGACTCCAATAAAAACAAGGGAAGCTATAATCGACAGAAGAAGTGCAAGCCTTTAGTGCCTTTCATATAATGGAATCGAGTAGAATGAAACGTAAACCTGCAAGTTCGAAGAAACAATTATATCCTCTCCTTAAACACAGCTAAAATACAGCATGGGACTGAAGCTCTCATTCTATCAATTGAAGTTCAAAACTCATTAAAATTACTAAAATCAGAACATGACTTTATAAGAAGATTCTGAGAAAATCAGAGAATTTTTTCGAAAATCGAAAAAGAAAAAATTTCGAGTTTTGATCTCATTCGACTCAGTTAGCTGAAAAGATAATATGATCAAGCTTGCCAAAATTTTGCATTGGTTCACTATATCGTGAATCAAATACGTGATGATAATTTATTAGGATCACTAAAGTGATGGGGAAAGATATTTCTTGGGAGGGCCAAATTATGATTTCGTTGTTAACGGGGTCTTTTCTATTAACTGTACTTTGATTACAACTTACAAAACAAAATATGAATGATAATATATAACCATGTAATTATTCATTCATATCCATACTGTATTGCAAAAGTAAATCGTCTTAGCATTAAAATGAAACCGTTTCTAAACTGGTGGTAACATTTTACAATGCGTAAAATATAATTCAATCGAAAGAAAGAAGTACGATTGCAACAAGTAACTTTATTCACCAGCGGGCCGCATAATATGCTATGGTGGGCAGTAGTTTGCCCACTCTTGATTTAGGGGGGGGGGGGGGGGACACATACTTCTTCTGGGGGTGCTGGGCTGTTCAAAACTCCTAGATTTCAATCTATAATCCCATATGAAATATTATTCGGTTTGAATCTACGATTTTTTTCTTGTATAAAAAGTTATTAATTGGAATGTCATTCTATAGGGTTACAAAAAACTAAACATTGGTGTAAATTAGCATTGACAAAGGAAAAAGACAAGCGGAAAAAGCCAAAACTTAATAAACACTATTTAAACCTAAAATGGGTTCCGTCAGTTTCAAGAAATGAAAATTCAATCTAATCTTTTAATATTTTGGGAGGGGGTGAGGTACACCCATCCCTCTTTTTGAGAGACGTGAGAAACGCTGAAATTTACAATTAAAATATAATCAAATTTGTATTTTTATCAGTGTTACCATTTCCATTAATTTTTCTTCTTAATTTCCTCGCTACCTATCACCAAAAAAAAGCCTATTTCACATTTTTACAATATTAGAGACAAGAGAAAATAACATTTTGAAACCCTTTAGGGAAGTCTACGATCTTCCCGATTTCGATTAGTCTTACCATCACCAGGTCCAACTTGTATGCTGGCCAAGCTCTTTGTGTGTTTTGCGTGTGTTTTTAGTAAGGTGGGAGTCAAGATGTGTGTTAGTTGAACTGTACTGGGGAGAATTATACTATGCAGCTAAATAACAAAAAGCCTTTGCAAATCCACCCAGTGGATAAAGAGCAAGAAGACTCTAAACTATTTACTAGGAAAGTGTCCTTGTGTCTCATACCTTTGGTATGAGACACAAGAATATTTTCGGATCTGAATTTTTTTTTTTTTTTTTTTGTCTTATCACTCGAATATCGTCTCTAATATTAAGATGATATGGTAGTAACTGCGACCTATAAAAGTAGGACAACACATATTAACCAGGGTCTAGGAAATGTGCAGACAGAAAAGATTTATTGAAAGAGACTGTTTTTTTTTATATTGGCTCTGAAAATGTCGCTTTTTTAAGCTAATATTACATTTAGTTCTTCTTTCTATGCTTCTTTTTTTATGGTACGTTCAGGATCTATCAATAAAAATATAGCAAGAACTAGTGGAATGAAGTAAAGGGGTGAAGCTCACCACTTAAGACATCCAAATCATTAAAATCTTTGAGAGGTTTATATGCTGTTTTGTTTCTTTGTCCTGAACATTCAATTTCTTCTTTGTGTATCTTTGAACACCTAACGGAACAAGTGTGGACACTACATCTTGGACATGTATATTTGGCTGTATCACCAGAACAAACCTCACAAATACCTAGTCGAGACCTAAAATAAAATAAAATTATTTTACCTACTTGCTTTTACTGAAGTTTCATGTTTACAAGATTTTGTTTCACATAGTTTTTATTCAAGATAACCAAATCTCCTTAATCGGAAACTAGCATTCACCACGCGAGTTAAGTTTCAGCCACGCTTAAAAGATTATCATAAGAAAATACTTTAGAATAGTTCCTTGGCTAAAAAAATTCTATTCTTTCTTTATTAAAAGCTGAGAGCGTTGCATTTTGATGTTCTTTATTAACATATTAATTAAAAAAACTTTCCGAAAAATAAGTTTTTCAAAGAAAAGTAAAGGCCGTTTTAAACTTAAGCTCAGGAGATACAAATACCTGTTAAAATTCAAGCTCAAAACGACCAGAAATTACTATTAAAGAATAAATGAAACCCAAAATGAACAGAAATTAAATAAACAATCATAGCAAAGAACACACAACAAGTAATAATATAAATGAATAAATAGATCTTAAAGCGAGTAATGCTTAGATTGAATATGAAAATCAAGCTTAAAACGAACAGAAATTAAATAAACAATCAATGCGAACAAACTTACAATATATATTAATGTAAATGAAGAAATAAATCTTAGAACAAGTGAAACTTAAATTGAATAAGCAAACCAAGTTTGAATCGAATAAAAATAACTACAAACAAGAGTTTGGGTATCGCCTCACTGCAGGAGCCTAAAACCTACTGCGTCATTGGCGCCTTACTGAAAACTATATGAGTCTTGAACAGTCTTGGAAAGTATAAACAAAATAAAATTCAATATTAGATATATAATGATATTAATTGTTAAAAGATCCATCAGTTCAAGATTTTTTTCTTCACTGTAATTTTTATTTTCATTTTCAATTCTGTAAGAACAGGAAAAGAATAAATTTGTAATATACGAGTAATTCGTTTTCAGTAAAGCACCAATGACGCAGAAGGCTTTAAGTTTTTACAGTTAAAGAAGGGGGCAGTATCCAAATTTTGTTTGTAGTGAAACTATATTTGTCTTGACTAATCTTGAAAAAACTAATAAATTAAACTGAATGTTTTATGTATAATGATATTAATTGCTGAAAGCTCATCAATTCAAAATTTTACTGTAATTTTAATATTTATCTTCAATATTAAGTACAAAAGAAAACATGTGTAATATAATTCGTTTTCAGTAAAGCGCCAATGACGCAGTAGGTTTTAGGCCTTTGCAGTGAGGCGATACCCAAACTCTTGTTTGTAGTTATTTTTTTCGATTCAAACTTGATTTGCATATTCAATTTAAGTTTCACTTGTTTTAAGATTTATTTATTCATTTACATTAATATCTATTGTATGTTTGTTTGCATTGAATGTTTATTTAATTTCTGTTCGTTTTAAGCTTGATCTTCATTTTCAATCTAAGCATTAATCGCTTTAAGATCTATTTATTCATTTATATTATTACTTGTTGTGTGTTTTTTGCCATGATTGTTTATTTAATTTCTGTTCGTTTTGGGTTTCATTTATTCTTTAATAGTAATTTCTGGTCGTTTTGAGCTTGAATTTTAACAGGTATTTGTATCTCCTGAGCTTAAGTTTAAAATGGCCTTTACTTTTCTTTGAAAAACTTATTTTTCGGAAAGTTTTTTTAATTAATTTTTGTTCGTTTTTGGGTACAAAAAGTTTCAAGTTTTTATGGCATGGGGGGGGGGGTTGTTTACTGTCCGATTATTCTTGACTTTAAAAAAACGGATCTAGAACTTTCAATTGAAATCGAATGAGGCTTTTTTCAAAGTCTATACGATTACCTCTTTGATAGAAACCTTATATATGAACAATAGACAGCTTGCATAACTTGTGGACAACGATTGACAACAATTGTTTTTTCGTGCTATTTACCAACAAATTATCATACTATTGATTCGGATTTTGATTTCAATTTTGCATGTTTAGAATTATTGCGATTTGTGGCGAAAGTTCCATCAGATTTCCAGTGGCTTATTTGCGGGGATTTTAACTGCAACATTGCTATCTCTGATGTCCGCTCCTCCGCTCTTTTATCTTTGTTTTCGGTTTTTACTATAGTTTCAAAAGATGCGGATTTTACGTATGTCCATAATTCTGGTTCTTGCTCTAATCTAGACCATGTGCTGGTTTCAAATGCAGCGTTATTACCACAGCCTGTTCATGTTGGGTTGAATATGCCTATTAGTGACCATTTTTACCTTTCTTTTCATTTAAATATTCAAATTCCATCTTTTAAAATTATCCATCGTTCTAGTCAAATTGTAAATAAAATGATCTGGGATCGGGAAAAAATGTGCAAATATCATGAAGAATCAGATACACTTTCAGCTAAAATAATTGTAAATTATTCTAAGGATGTTGATCAAATTGATATTGATCTATTTTACCTTGAAATTGTTCATAGTTTAAAAGTCGGGGCTAATAAAGCATTTAGGACTGATTCTTTCCGTCGTGGATCTCGTGTTTTAGGTTGGAACCTTAACCCGATTTTAAAGCAAAGCCAAAAGAATGCATCTCAAGCTTGTTACCTTTGGAATTGCGCGGGAAAACCGCGATCTGGACCATTTTATGATGGTATGAAATTAACTAAACGCGTTTTTCGGGCTGAGTTGCGTTTGCATAATGAAATTATAAAAGATGGAATTGGTTCAAGGATTACTAGTGATAGGAATGCGCTTTGGAGTTTGGTTAATTCTAGACGTCGTAATAATAATTGTTCACCAGATTCTAATAGTTCTCTGAAACTAGATGATTGGATAACTCATTATAATCAAGCTTTTCATCTGGTGATGCGGCAGTTGAATCACGGCTTGACTCTTTATTATCGGAAGAAATTTCAAAGCCCCGCCCAAATAGTACAATATCTCTTTCTGTTGATGATGTAACGGTAGCAATTAAAGTTCTAAAAAGTAAGCATTCTTTTGATCATGATGGTATACATTCAAACCATATAGAATGGGCATCCCCCAAAGCAATCCTTCTCCTCGCTACTCTTTTTACTACTATTCTTTCTTCTGGAGTTCTTCCAACTAGCTTTTCTCGTGCTACCACTTCACCCCTTTCAAAAAAAAGGAGGGAATACGAATCGATGTTCTGATTACAGGTCGATTACTGTTTCGTGCCAGATTAGCAAAGTTTTTGAGTTAGTTTTATTAAAGTATTTGGAGTCTTGTAACCAAGGCCTGAATCAAATTGGGTTCCGCAAGGGTCTAAGCATGGATGTTGCTCATACCCTCCTTTCAAAAATAATATCCTTTTGTAAGCAATGGGATAGAGTTTATACACTTGCGTTAGATTTTGCGGCGGCGTATGATTCAATTATCCATTCTTGGGCTATGACTGCGCTTCTGAAGAATAATGTCCCACTACCAGTAGTTTTGGTTTTAAAAAAGTGGTATGGCTCCTCTCGTATTCGTATTAAGTGGAAGAATCAGTTTAGTGATTATAATGTTAAGTTATGTAGGGGGCTGAGACAAGGAAGCATTATTTCTCCTTTGATTTTCAATATTACTGTTTCGGTAAAGGTTATGTTCTGTCGTGGATTGCTTACGCAGATGATTTACTCCTTTTGAGTCGATCGCTTCAGTCACTTCAACAAAATGTAGATTTTTTAGCAAAGGTTTTTAGTGAGCATGGACTTCGTTTTCGCCCTGAAAAGTGTCAGTTTTTAATTCTTGGTCCTGAGGCTAATGATCTCGTTAATTCAGAAATTTCTGTCCGTATTTATGATAGTATTAACCTTTGGAATCTTTTTTATATCTTGGAGTACCTTATGGACCAACTTTAGCTCTATGCCGTGCTTCTATTTCTAAAGCAGTTAAAAGTAGAATAGCGTCTAGTTTCGGGGCAGTAATTTGTCTTCGCGATCTTCTTTCTCGGAAATCCCTGGCTCAGGTATATAATACAGTCGCTTTGCCTCAAATTTTAGTTTTTTCATCGCTTCTCCCGTTTTTAAGAATTAGTAATATTGCGCATGTAAAAACCACATTTTTTAATTTTGTTAAGTTCCTTTGCCGCTTTTCTAAATCTGAATCAAATACTTTTTTAATGAATGCATATAAAATAAAAAACCCTGTTGATGTTTTGGAGAAAAAGCAAAAGAAATTTTTATCTAAATTAAATGTTTTTTCTCATAATTTATATAGAGCTGCGCACGAAGCTTAATTTATTTTATTTGATTTAATTTTCGAATGAAGTGTTAATTTGTGAAGTGTTAATTTATTATCTATTGAATGAAGTGTTAATTTGTGTGGTAATTTTGATTGAAGGCCTTTGCATATTTGTTGTTATATAGTTTAAAATAATTTTATGACCTGTTGTTTAGCAGTTATTATTTTTATTTTTTTTTTTTTTTTTACTCTTCGTATTCGGAGGAAATAAAAAGTTTGAATTGAATTGAATGAATGGTTTGAAAAAATAGCAAGTTTAATTAACGCAATCTTGCGTTAATTAAGTAAATTATATTACTTTAGACTATGTTAGGGAAGGGGCACCCCCTCGCCCCTCCCCTGGATCCGCCGCTGCCTTACACTCTCTGTTTCTTTCCTTGTTAGGGAGGAGAGCAGATGCCTAATAGGTGTGTGTTAATACCAAAACATTATAACTCTCATTGGACCTTCAGGTATAAACAGAATTAGTTCAAAGGAAGGGGTGGGGAAAAAGGGCGTGGGGGGCGGTTATTTGCCCTTAGATCAATTTTGACTCTAAAGAGCTGGACTAGAACTTCCAATTTCCAATCAAATGAGCCCTCTCTGAAGTTTATACGAGAATCCCTTCCTGCCCCCGGGCCCTGGGGGTTTTTGTCGACGCCAGAGTTTTGTTACTTAACCTTTCAACTACTTTAACAAAATGGTATTTTTAACCCTTGCATATAAAGCAGCACTGGGGGGAAAATAATAAAAAATATTGAAGCTATATAAGATTTATTCATTTATTCATGTTTGCACCGGTTATCTTTATGTTTGTAAGATAGTTAATTTTAATTTTTGTTCTTTCGGGGTTTTAGGCTTCTGCAGTGAGGCGATACCCAAACTCTTGTTTGCAGTTATTTTATTCGATTCAAAATACGTTTAATATAATGGCTGTCTCAAAAATTTGAATGAATGTGTTTGGGGAAAAGGTGGGCGTGAGAGGGGGGTTAATTGCCATCGAATCTCATTCGACTGTTAAAAGGGCACTATCCCTTTGAATTTCCAATCGAATAAGCCTTTTTTGAAGTTTCTACGACACCGCCTTCTATAAAAACCTTATATGCCCCCAGGGTATAACTTAAAACCCTTGCCTTGAAGGTTATGGGGGAGTGTCCTCCTCGAAAACATATTTTATATCTGAAAATCAACTACGCGGAACAAAATGGCTATCTTAAAATTTTTATTGGATGTGTTTGGGGGAATGATGGGCGTGGGGGGGGTAGCTGCCCTCCAATCACTTTCGACTATTAAAAAGGACACTAGCCCTTTGAATTTCCAATCGAATGAGCCTTTTATGAAGTTTCTACGACAACACCTTCTATAAAAACCTCATATGCCCAGGGCATAACTTAAAACCCTTGCCCTAAGGGTTGTGGGGGAGTGTCCTCCTCAAAAACATATTTTCTATCTGGAAATCAACTACGATGAACAAAATGGTTATCCTAAATTTTGATTGAATGTGTTTGGGGGAATGATGGGCGTGGGGGGGG